>JAKSZP010000392.1:0-88024 GCA_022478985.1 Massospora cicadina | reverse complement strand
GGGCTCTAGCCAATAAAGTTGTCCAGCTTCAAGTTCAAGCCACTCAAGGCATTATCACCACCACTGGAAGAGAGACATCCCGATTTAACCTCAAATGACCCTCCTTACCAGATTTTCAATTAGGTGACCTCATTCTCTTCTATCTTCATCAACCTGGAGGCTGACAGAATAAGCTTGATGTACTTTGGTCTAGACCCTACAAAGTCATACATAAGGTGAAGTCCAAGTACTCCATTGCTGACATCAATCAAGGGACTGTAGTAAAAAGGTGCATGGTCAGTTCCTACGGTTTGTTTATCCCCCTCCAACAGATCTTGAGGGGGGCATTGTCAGAATTCAAGATAAAAATTGAATTAAATTCCCTTCTTCTGAATCAGGCTGTGCCAAATTGGTCATTGAACCTACCTGAGCTAGATCTATTTCAGGATCCTCCTCCCCTATTTCTGAGTCATGTGGGGCGGCGTTTCCACCCATTCAGTCAGATGAGAAATGCTACCCATTGAGGACGCCCACGAGGAGGCCATTTCAGAATATCAGTAAAGATCCTAAAAAGATGAGTCCCAAATGATTCCAAAAAGGCTAAGTCCCAACACACCCTATAAACATCGAAGCCTTTTAGTTTAATAAAATATTTGGCATTCTAACCCATTTTCCTGTTTACTTTTTGGCGCTCTTTCTGAATTTTCCAGCTTTGAGCCACCGCGAACCCCAACGCCAGTCTAAAAAACTGTAGTGCCAACAATCCCTGACAGAAATATAAGCTTTGTGGTCAGCTCAGGATCATTTCCCACTATCTGACATATCCATATCCAACGTTTGGGTTGGAATCCTGACATGGTGGATCATTGCTTTCCCACATTGGGCAGCATGCAGTGGATTCAATGTCATCAAATAGGAGATGGATGTGGCTTTCAGCAGTTAATAAATGAACTTTTAATAAAATTTTGAAAAAATAATATTAAGTGAAAAGAAATGTTTTTTAGACCAAATTTTTTTATTTACCGATTTGGCCTCACTTACAATATATAAAACTATCAAAAAATATAAATATACTATTCCCAAGTTGCATCTTGGGGGGAACATTATTTTATTAAAGGGCCTTTTCCTAGTATATATGGTCATTTAAGGATAATAGTGGAAAAGTATTAAATTCATTATAGGCTGGATATCAAGGCTTTGGCAAGATAGTGAACTGATTTATCAGCGCTCAGGAAAATCTTCTCAACTCATTATGCCTTACTGCAACATGATTGGTCCACCTCAAGCAGGATAAAACCATGGGGTAAAAAATTAATATATTGCACCCAATATTATTATTAAAACTAAGCTCATCATGATTAATTTCCATCTGTTCTGGCTCATGATTGGTGAGTAAACTTTCTAAATCTTTGCGACGCCCCTAAAGCCTATAAATGGGGTGGCTTTCTATAGACAACAACACTGAATTGGTGTTAGTGCTTGGGTGACCCTCAAGCTCAGGTGGGATATTCCGCCAAGGATTGCAGATGACAAGGGTAGCTTGATCTAGTTTTATTTAAGTAAAGGCGGGAAATAAAACAATTACTCTTAGTTAAATCATTCCACCAAGAGAGAGGCGGTTTCATATAAGTAAAATCAAGACTATTTGCGTCTAAAACATTATTCTCTAAAGTCATAATTCAATTGTTCAACATTACCCCTATAAGAATGCTGGGGGAGAATAGACCCATAAGAAGCATCCATGTACCCAATTTATAATAATTCCTGTAGCTGAGGACTTTATTTTTTATTCATTGTTTCTCTTGTAGGTGATGACAAAAGGGCCCTTAAAAATTGATCTAAGCTTGCACCTCTAAGAGTGATATAGTTATGATAATACAAAACTAAGTCAGAGATTTTAAGGAGGGTAGAGGTGTTCTGTGCTCATTTACTTCTTATCCTTCTTTTTTTTAGTACTAGATGGTCCCAACCCGAGGGGAGGATTCATCGATGTTGCTTCTTGGCCTTCTTTGGAGATAGTTTATATTAGATTAGTCATAGAATCAAATTTTAGCTAGATGATATGTTGGGCCAACTTCCTCATGGCCTTTTCAGGTTCGTAAATTTAGAAAAAGTTGTCCTTAGCTAAAAGGGCTGTTATCCCTGGTTCTTGACCATAAAAGACATGGAATAGTGACATTTTCAAAATCCAGTGATAACCAATCTGGTAGGACATATGAGCATTAGGCAGGAATTGATCCCAGTGTAATGGGTCTGAAGTAGCCATTTTTGTAGATAGAGACCAAGGTTCCATTCTCTCTCCACAGTTCCATTAGTAAATGGATTAGAAGGGGCCAAGTAAAGTTGTTAGGCACTCATGGAAGTATCCAGGTGCTTGACCACCCTGGAGGTGAAGCTCTTCCCATTATCGCAGAGTAGCATCTGTGGAAGCCATGGTGAGTGAAAATGTTTTGATTCAAGAAAGTTGCGGTGGCTTTTGCCGTTTGAGCTGAAAGTGACACAGCTTCAATCCACTTAGTAAAGTGGCAATGATTATCAGGATATATCTTTTCCCATCAGTAGTCTGAGGGGGGTTCTATTGATCTAGGCTGATGATGTGGAATGGTTGGTGAAAGGTAGTCAGTTGATAAGCTATTTAGTCTTAAAATGGATTGTTTTTTACACTAAAGCAGGCATCCAAAATATAATAATGTTTTCATGATTCATTTCCAAAATGGTACCAATATATAATCCACTCATATGTTTTCTTCACTCCCCTTGACCTAGGGTAGAGTAAGCCTCCTTGAGAGCAGGTACAAAATTTGAGGGAAGAAGATAGGGCAACCACTTGGCCCCTAAATGTTTATTCAACTTCCCGTTCTCCACTTTGGTGTTGTGAAAATGCCAGGTTGACATTTTCTGGAAAGGCTCATCCTCATCCTCCCAGTCATCTGGGGTCACAAAAAAGGTCATATAACCGCTCCTCTTCACTGTTATTCAAATTCAATACTGACAAATGAGATAAACCACCAACATTCATATGCCAGGTTTCAGCATGGTATTCAAACTTCAGGTAATAATGTTGGAGCTTTTGAGACTAATGCGCTATATTGCCGGTAGGATCCTTCATGTTTTGTAACAATTTTAAGGAAGCGTGGTCTGTAACCATAGTGAAAGTAGTTCCATACAAGAAAGTGCAGTAGTGTTTCACAGCTAGCAAAACGGTAAGGCAATCATACTTCTTGACACTATATTTGCGTTCAGCTTTTGACAGCATATTGCTAAAGTATGATATGGGTTGATCTACACCATTTTCATACAGTTGAGACAAGATGGCCCTAATGACATAGTCCAAGTTGTTGGTAAACAAGATTAAAGATTTACCATAGTCTGGGTGCCTCAGGATAGGACATTGTTTTACAATTGCTTTAGAGTCTCAAAAGCGGCCTTTTGTTCAGCATCCCAATGGAAAGGAGTGTTCTCAGTCAATAGGCGGACAAGGGGCTTACAAGTTGGGCGAACATGGGGATAAATTGATGGTGATAATCCATCATTCCTATAATACCTGAATATCCTGAAATATGTGATCCATGGATCTCTGGAAAGTTGCAGGCGCGTTGCACAACCCTTGAGGTAATTAAGTAGGTTATCATAGACCCTCACTTCATATAAGAACGCATTTATCATGATCTTTTAGAGAAAACCCCCATTTTCTATAGCCGCTAGCCAAGTCCATCGGGGAAAAAAGTTATTCTGGAGAGTTGTGTCAGAGCGTCATCAATGCTGGGATAAGAAAGCTATCCTTTTTCATGAGGGTGTTTAGTTTTCAGTAGTCCATGACTACCCAATAAATTCTGTTTTCTTTTTAACAGAAGGGTGGAAGGCCAAGGGCTTTGAGAAGGGACTAGTAATCACGTGTCTAGTAACTTCTTGATCTCAATACTCATAAGATGCTCTTCTACCTTTGACTTGTGATAAGGTTTAGACCAAATGGGTTGGGCATCACCCACAATGATGGAGTGGTCCAGTCCTTCATGTTCCTAAAGTTAATATGCGACCTAGAATATGTCACTATAGCCTTCCAATTAGATATGGACTTTTTCAAGCTTGTCTGGAGTCAGCTCATCCGAGCTATGAACATTTATTAAGGTACTAAAAGGTTGTCTGTAGATAAGCTCATATCCAGCCTAGAGCCATGAAGTAAATTTGTTCCGTGTCTTCCATGGGGACTAATAAGCCATGGTTACATGACATAGTTTGAGGAAACAAATGCAAAGATAATGCTGGAAGTCAAAAGTCTAAAAAGGTCAATCTGCAGGACTCCCTGACTTAAAGCATACCTTGGACCAAAGCTGGGTGCAGGCTAGATAAACTCAGATTGGTCTAGGGGAGGTGCGTGATGCTTGGCCCTGCGTTACAGCAAGAGCAGTTCACACATACTAGCTATCTGCTTAACGATAATGGTTCAGTTTGGCTGCTTAGAGAATATGGGTCTAAAACACGTTCAATTTTTCAACATTGCCAAATTGGGATAGCTCACCATGCAATCAATAACTTATGTTTGTTCAATCATGAGATAAGTACCCTGGCCGTTGGTAGGGAGCACTGAGTATTTCACTTAGGCTTGGCACCATTTTTCCTTAATCAACAACTCGCCTCTCATTGTTTAAAGTATGGTTTTTAAGATTAAATCTCCTTGTTTTTTCTCCTTAATAGAAGTTCCCCATTTGTTAACGTTTTTTATATGGTTCCTTGGGAAAACCTGTGTGTGGACCTCCTATAGGAGGTCTCTAACAACGTTGGCCATTTTGTTTTCACAAGATTATCTACTAGATCTCTTGCACTTCTGGGCCTCCTATTCCCCTCCAGACTGAGACATTTAAGCACTCCAGCACAGATCTCCGCATTGTTATGGACTTCCCTGTGGGGTCCATTATCAGGTGTTGTTTATTTGTTACCAGCTACTTTATACCGCGTTGTACACCCCGCCCTGAGTTACCTTGATCACAGCACCCTCCGCTATGCACTGTTTACCATAATATTAATGACTGGTTCCCTGGTGGTGTGGCTCTGCATCTCAAACCACTTATTTGGAAATGGGAGAGTTACAGACACTATCCTGACATTGGCCAACCACCCTACTTATTTTACATGCACTAGAATTATCTTTTTGGGACTTTTGTGAAGCGTGAATTTGGTGTTCTAGCTGTTGATCATGGCCGCAGTGGGGCTCAACACAGTTTTCTCATTTCGCTAATGGTTGGTGTATCTCAGCGTTATTCTTGCTACCCACAAATGGGAAGTACCCACCTTTTGTGCTTGTACTTGGTGATTTGGACGTTTTGCAATCCAAGTGACATAATTTCCTGACTCTCCCCCAAAATTGACAAAAACGCTTTTATTAAAGTGATTTTTTTCTCAGAACCACGTTTGAATGGTACAGGCAGGATCATTGAGGAAGGGCTTAGTAATAATGGTCCTGGATAACAATACACAACACGCCAATGAAATGAGTATGGGTCGTTCATGGTTCAAAATGCATTTTTAACGCTAGTTACATATAAAAAAACGAGTCAAATATCATCTTTTGTGTCTCTAATTTAATACATATTTCAGTATAACAAATTACACCAGAGATCCCATGCTTGACCACGACCATGATCTGCAGAACACAGATTGTGGAAAAAGAGTTACTTTTGCAACATAACAAATGTCTATGCAAGAGTGAAGATATGGTAGGATATGTGGCCTCAGTAATAGAGTGGCCAATTATCTTTCACCATTCTAAGTGCGGAAAAAACTCTGGAGGCATGCTTATGCTGGATGAAGAGTTTCTTGGTGAGTGTTGGCGTTTTCTGATTTAAATAAAAATATTCGAATATTTCTTATTTATTACACCCTTTCATCCCTTCAAGGAAAATAGCACAATTATTTTGGTGGATACATTAGCCTCTGAGAATTTTATAGACCAAGACCTGGACAACTACCTTGAGTTGAATTACTTTCTGGGTGCTATGGTTAAGGGAGGGGAATTCCAAGATATTCCAACGCTGAAGTTTCTAGGGTTAGTGGAGTATTAAGTTAGCAATATCATTTGGCTGACCCTTTAACGCTATCAAAAGCCTCTTGTACCCCATTATTTTGGGTGTATAGTGGTGGCGAAAGTTTGACGTCAGAACTAACTTGAAAGGCAATACCTTGTTTTTAACTTTGAATAATGGTCAGATATTAATTTTTCTTTGTCTGAGGCTAATTCTCAGAGAGATCTGCCACACTGGCCTGATATTCACACACTCAGTCCTGCTCCGTTGCTGAAGCCCTCTCTGAAGGTACCCTTACCTTCTTGTTTGGAGGTGTTAGAAATCTACGTTTGTGCAGCTTCAGCTAATGTAATACCAGCTCATTCAGAGTTTGATTGTGAGTTCAAGCTTGCCGTTAATCTGGTGCATATATATACTACCATTTACCCTTTGAATGTACGTGAGGAAGGGCGTTAGATGTTTAGGATAAGAAGCTATTAACTAAAGACGCAATATTTCAGCTTATTCCTCACTATGCTCCCCACTTCTCTTTGTGGAGAAGGCTGATGGTACCTTACGCCAATGCATATATTATGCAAATTTCAACAACGTCATAGTACATACTTGCATCACATCACAATGGACTCACAGATCTATTAAGATGTAGAGAAGGCGAAATTCTTCTCTAAACTGGATTATTTAACAACGTTCAATCAGATTCAATCAAGAAGAGCCAGGAGTGGTTAACCACATTCTGTGCCAAAAAGGAATTTTCAGTTTCAGGCTATGCCCTTTGGGTTTAAAACTGCCCCAGCTATCTTCCAACGCCATATGATGCAGCTTAGGGGGACCTGCTGGGGGTTTGTAAAGTAGACTATAAGGATTTTATGATGTTTTCCCCAGATCATAAGTCCCTTGCAGTACACCTTTAGTATGTGGTGGAGCATCTGAGGGCAGCTGATTTTATCCTAAAATTAATAAATGTTATACTTAAAGCCCCAAATAACCTTCTTAGGCAATGTCATGTTTGACCAAGGCCACATGATAACTCCAGACAAGGAGAAGGCGATTTGTGAGTGGCCACCAAAACTTTGATCAAGGAATTGAGGAGTTTTTTGGGGACGTGTATGTTCCTTAAGAAATTCAACCAAATCTTTCTGAGGTGGTGGCGCTCCTATATAGGGAAAGTGGAGCTATAGTGTTTCAGTGGTCCACCATTTTTCAGGATACCTTCTAAGCTGTAAAGTGCTTTCAGTTGTCCAAGTCTGTCCTTCACCATGTAGATCTATAAAAAGAGTTCATTGTGGCTACTGATGCCTCCAACTTCTCCATAGTAGCTGCCTTATTGCGAGTAGGCGAGGACGGAATTGAGCATCCATTGGGATACTTATTCAAAAAAAAATGTCTCTACCAGAGCTAAATGACGCCGCTTATGACAAAGAGTTATTAGTAGTGGTTGAGGCGCTGACTTATTGGAGTCAGCACTTGCATTCCTCATCACAACCCTTCCACATATGTACATCATCATACCTTGTTGTACTACCACGCACCTCATGGCTTGGCCCCTCGGAAAACCCGCTGGCATGGGACCCTGGCTCAATTTGTGTTTTCTTTTAAGTTTACAAAGGGCAAGGAGAATGGTTTTGCGAATTTTTGAGTTGAAACCCTGCACTGGCTCCTGATTTTAAGGAGATGAGGTGTATAATACCCATTTGATAATTCCTCCAGGTAAGATTGTATCTCAGGTTCCCTATCCCTTAGCTACAGGCTAGCTCTTCCTCCTCTTGAAAATGCAGATTATGTCATGGTTAAATGACATCATAGTGGGGACCAACTAAAGGATAAGGCTGGGCACCAGGAGGCCCAGAAGGTGAAGTTTCATGCCTTCCCTGACCTCAGGCACACACTAGACCAACGCTGGGTACAAGCTAAATATGCTCAGGTTGGTACCAGTGAGGTGCCTAATGCCCAGCCCTTTACGTCAGCCCAGGCTTTAAAACGGATGGTTTACTCAATTAACATAGATGGTTTGATTTGGATAATCGAGGAATGGGGTTTTGAAACCCATTCCATTTACAAAATCACACGTTTGGGTCGAATCCAACTTCAATCAATTACATTGTGTGAAGTCAGTCTCAGCATATTCTATCAATTTGGATAGCAGTGTTTGCCTATTGGTGGGTCAGTGCTTGGCCCACTTCAGCAAGCCCTATATTTCCCCGATGTAGTTTAATTCTGCTTCTCAGTACCAATACTCCTTGTTGGTCGACTTTTCTAATAAACATTTTCCCATTTTATGTTTTATTTTATGATAATTTGTTGCTCCTGTGTGCGAACCTCTTTGAGGAGGTCTTATGCTCCATTAACCTTGCCATTTTAGATACACTCAAGCTATCTTTTAGTGCGAATTGGTTTGCCCAGGTTCCCTCCAACCTGGGTTGCTTACCCCCTGACTCTTTGTGCATTGCGTCACTTTTGGTGGGTTATTTATTATAAAACTTGCACTTCTCTGCCTAAGTTGTTATGGCTTTAGCACCCTCTGCTGGGCTCTAATAACTTTTGTACTAACGGCTAGTTCCCTGGCGTTGGCCTTTTGCACCATGCACTACCACGTTGGGAACAGGAGAGTTAAAGTCACTCTCCTTACATTAGTTGACCAACCTTTTAAAACTATGTGCACGAACTTTTTCCATGTGGGACTTTTCCAAAGTGTAAATGGTGGGCGCCAGCTGAGGGCCTCAGCTGTGGTCAGCCGCACCACTGTTTTCTCTTTTTCCTGAACGTTGGAGCAACTCAGCATGATTATGGTTTCCTCCAACTGAAAAGTACCCACCCTTCATGCTCAACCTGGTAGATAAAGACATTTTGAGTTCCAGAAGTTGTGATTCCCTAACTTTCCGCCAGAATTACCAATTTCAATTTTATTAAACGGGGTTTAATATGACAGCGCATTAAGATGATGCTGGCGGAATCAGCGCAGATGGCCCTGGGGGTGTTAGACTTGGATAACGTTGGGCATTCCGTTGCATTAGGGGAATAGGGTTGTTCTCATCTAAAAACGCGTTTTATAACAAAACACTATGTATACCTCTGCACCATATTTGCTCTCTCATGGCTCAGAGAAGATACCTATTCCTGTGTACCAAATCACCCCAGAAAATCCCCGTTTGACCTCTTCCATGATTCGCAACACTCAGGAAGTTGAAAAGGAACTGCGCTTAAAATATGAGAATGTTTATGCCCCCGCTGAAGATATGGTGGGATATGTGGCCTCAGTAGTAAAAGTGGTCAAGTATCCCTCTCCATTTCGATTCAAAATTACACCAGGGTGACGTGTTACTGCCAAATGAAGAGTTTGGTGGTAATTAACTGGCGTTTTCAGCTTTAAATAAAGACCATTCTGGGTATTTTCTAGAAACTGCTATCCTTTTCTCCCCTTTAGGGAAATTCAGCACCACTATTCTGGTGGATACTTGTGCCATGGAAGACTTTATGGACCTGAGTCTAGCCGACTACCTTGGGCTGCATTACTTGCCTGATGGTATGGTTAGGGGAGGGCGTCCCAAGGCATTCCCACTCTGAAGGTCGTTTGGACAGTGGACTATCAGGTTGGCATATACCACTTGCCCGACACTTCCAAGCTATCAAAAACCTCCTGTACCCTATCATTTTGGGTGTGGAGTGGTGGCGGAAGTTTGAAGTTAGAACCAGCTTGAAAGAGAATACCTTATCCCTAACAATAAAGATTGGTCGCACCCTAATTGTTCCTTTGTCTGAGGCTGACACTCAGGGCGACTTGCCCCACTGGCCCCACCTTCACAACCTTAGCCTTGCCTCTATGCTGAAATCCACTGAGTGGTTCCCCTACCTTCTTGTTTGGAGGGTTTGAAATCTTCTTTTGATGCAGCTGAGCTGATGCACTACCTGATCATTCCGAGTATGACTTTGACTTCAAAACAATGGTGGATATGGTGTGTATTTCTTCTCCCATTTACCCCTTGACCATCCGGGAAGGAAGAGGCGTTAGATGTGTGGGTGAATGAGCAGTTAGCCAAAGGCGCGATTTTTCAGCGGACCTCTCATGTTTGCTCCTCCTTCTCTTTGTTGAGAAGGCTGATGGTACTCTAGCGTGTTATAAACTATGAGAACCTCAACAACGTTACTGTACCGGACCTCCATCTGATCCCTTTGAGTTCAGAGATTGCGCGCTATGTGGAGAAGGCGAAGGTCTTCTCCAAGATGGCCTGCCTTAATGCGTTTAATCAGATCCAGATTAAGAAGGGCCAGAAGTAGTTAATCACAATCCGCACCAGAAAAAAATTCTCCAGTTTTCGGGTCATGCCATTTGGGCTTAAGAATTCCCCTGCCATTTTTCAACGCCGCATTGATGCTGCATTGGGAGACTTGATGGGGGTATGCGCGGTTGCATACATGGATGATATCCTGGTTTTTTCCCTAGATCAGGAGTCCCATGCAGTACAACTTTGGCAAGTGGTGAAGCGGTTAAATGCAGCCAGCCTTACGCTGAAGATAAGCAAGTGTGTCTAGTCAAGTCCCAGGTCACTTTTCTGGGCAACGTCATGTTTGACCAGGGACACATGATAGCTCCAGAATAGGAGAAGGCTATTCGTGAGTGGCTACCCCACCTCAGTCAAGGAATTGAGGAGCTTTTTGGGACGTGTACGTTTCTCAAGAAGTTCACACCCAATCTTTCTGAGGTGGCAGCTCCCTTATAAAAGGCTAGTGGTGCCAAGGTGCTTCAGTGGTACCCCGTTTTGGAGGATGCTTTACAAGCTGTGAAGTGCACCCTGTTGTCCACGTCTGATTTTTGTCATGTTGACCCTTCAAAGGAGTTCATTGTGGCTACTGATGCCTCCAACTTCACCATAGTGGCCGCCTTGTTACAAGTAGGCGAAGATGGGATAGAGCATCTGGTGAAATATTTTTCTAGGAAAATGTCTCTGCCTGAGTTGAATTACGCTGTTTATAACAAGGAGTTACTGGCAGTGGTTGAGGCGCTGACTTATTGGCGTCACCACTTGCATATCTCTACCCAAACATTTCAAGTACATACAGATCACCATGCCTTAATGTACTACCGAGCCCCTCATGTCCTACCCCACGGAAAATCCGTTGGCATAAGACCCTTGCCCAATTTGCCTTTTCTTGCAAATTCACCAAGGGCAAGGATAATGGTTTGGCAGATGCGTTAAGCCGCAATCCTGCTTTAGCTCCTGATTCAAAGGAGGTAGAGGTTCATAACACCTAGTTGATGATTCCACCAGGTAAGATTTTATCTCAACTTCCTGCTCCTCCGGCCAACGGGACAGCGCTTGCACCTCTGGAAAATTTGGAGAAAAATGGTATGTTCAGAAAGGTGGTTTTTTCTCAGCCGCTATCTGCTGAATATACTATGGTACTTGCTAAGAGCGCTTTAAATACAGAGGACCTCTTCAGAGGTTATCATGTAAAGGATGAGATGGTGTGGTTTCAGGGGCGCCTTTGGGTACCAGCTGGACCACTGCGCCTGGAAATCATCCGGGACCATCATTATGGAATCACCATTGATCATCCTGGGAAAGCAAAGACCTTGGAGTTGATACGTCGCACCTACAATTGGAAGGGCTTGCTTGCTCAGGTGGGTCGGTATTGTAAGGAGTTTTTGATCTGCAACCAAATGAAGCCAAATCGTCAACCTTTAGCAGGGTTGTTGGTACCTGTCCAGAAAGCTGAAGGGCCTGGACCTCCCTATCAGTGGATTTCATTGTGGAACTACCTGTCTCTGATGGTTATAATGCCATCATGGTGGTGGTGGACCGTTTTACAAAGTTCGCCCACTTTATTCCTTGCAGAACTACAAAAAACCGTGGCTGAGATGGCTAGGCTCTTCGTCACGCGTGTGTTTGCGTTCCATGGGGTTCCCCCAAGAGATTATCAGTGACTGGGGACCCCAATTTACCTCCATCTTTTGGGAAGAGTTGTGTAAGACTCTTCAGATTCGCCCCTGCCATTCGATTGCCTATCACCCTCAATCAGATGGGCATACTGAATGGCTGAACCACTGCTTGAAGCAGTTCCTGCGGTGTTACACCGCTGCAGATTATTCATACTGGGATTCTCACCTTCCTACAGCCCAATTTAGTAAACAACATGTTGCATTCTTCGATCAGTTTTCCTCTTTTTTCGCCAGCCATAGCTTTAACCCCGCCTTTAACATGTAGCTCAGCTGTGGGTCTAAGGTTAAAGCGGTGGTGGACTTTGCCAAGACTATCAAGAAGGTCCACCAGGGGGTTTCCACAAGTTTGGAGATGACAATGTAAGTTCATAAGGAGAACGCTGATGGAAAGCGCCAAGTGGGTCCAGCATATAAGGAAGGAGATCTCATGATGCTTTATGCTCATAATATCCCTATCAAGCAGCCATTCAAGAAGCTGGGACCAAAGAGGATTGGCCCTTACTGCGTTGTTAGAAAGGTGGGCCGTGTCTCATACCAGTTCAATCTTCCCTCTTCATTTTGGATCTTCTACATCTTCCATGAGAGCAAATTGACGTTATTTGGGGGCTCCCCATCAGAGACTCCTGAGGCCTATCTCATGGATGGGGAGCCAGAGTGGGAGGTGTAAGAAATAGTTGCCTCCCGCCGTGTTAAAAGAAGACTTGAGCACCTGGTTTCCTGGAAGGGGTTTGACGCTGAAGAGAACAGCTCGATTCCAGCGCGCAACTGTGTGCATGACCAAAATCTGATTGAAGCCTTCCACGAGCGTTTCCACATGCTGCATGATCTCAACCCAAAACGATCAAAGCTGCCATGAAGTTGACCCCAGCCCACAAGAACTTTTCTCTTGCGCAAGCCCCTGGGAGGGTTGAGCCCCATTGGGAGGAGAGGGTAATGTCATGGTTAAATGAAATCATAGTGGTAACTAACCCCAAGGATAAGACTGGGCGCCAGGAGTCCCAGAAGAAAAAGCTTCAGGCCCTCACTGACCTCAGGCACACATTAAACCAACACTGGGTACAAGCTAAATATGCCCAGGTTGGTACTAGTGAGGTGCCTAACGCCCAGCCCCTTACGTCAGCCCAGGTGTTAAAATGGACAGTTTACGCAATTAATGCAGATAGTTTGATTCGCTTAGTCTAGAAATGGGGTTTTAAAAACCCGTTCCATTTACAAAATAACACGTTTGGGTCACATCCAACATCAATCAATTACATGAGTGAAGTCAGTTTCAGTGTATTCTACCAATTTGGATGGTAGTGTTTGCTTTTAGGTGGGTCAGTGCTTGGCCCACTTCAGCGAGCCCTGTATTTCCCTGATATAGTTCAATACTGTTTCTCATGACCAACACTCCTCATTGGTCGACTTTCCTAATAAACATTTTCCCATTTTATGTTTTATTTTATGATAATTTTTTGCTCCTGTGTGCGAACCTCTTTGAGGAGGTCTTGCGCTACATTAACCTTGTCATTTTAAATGCACTCAAGCTATCCCATAGTGCACCGTTGGTTTGCCCAGGTTCCCTCCAACCTTGGTCGCTTACCCCCTTCCTCTTTGTACATCGCGCACTTTTAGTGGGTTATTTATTATAAAACTCGCACCTGTCTGCCTAAGTTGTTATTGCTTTAGCACCCTCTGTTAGGCTCTAATAACTTTTGTACTAACGGCTAGTTCCCTGGTATTGGCCTTGTGCACCGTGCACTGCCACGATGGGAACAGGAGAGCTATAGACACTCTCCTTATAGATTGATATGGTATGTTCCTAAATGTAGTCCTTTAACAGCCATTGTTGGCCGAGTACATATGCTCCTCACCAAGAGAAATTTAAACAAGATGACAATACCAGGGGTTACCACGTGAAGGAGGAGATGGTTTATTCCCGGGAGTCAATTTTGTTTTAAAGGACCACTTCACCTGGAAAATATCTGGGACCATCATTACGGAATCACCATTTTTATCCTGTGGAAGGAAAGACTATAGAGCATATCTAGAGCACTTAAAATGGAAGGGATTAGCCGCGCAGGATTCCAGGTATTGTAATGAGTGCCTGGTCTACAATTAAATGAATTCAAATCGGCAGCCCCTCGCAGGTTTGTTGATACCAAATCAAAATATTGAAACTCCTTGGACTTCTATAAAGAGGGATTTTGTTGTGGAGTTACCTGCATCTGATGGTTAAGACGCCATTATGGTAGTAGTAAAGTGTTTAAAAAGGTCGCCCACTTTTTACCTGCAGAACCATTCTTACCGCAGCTGAGATAGCTAGGCTCTTATTCAATCAAGTGTTTTCTCTTCATGAGGTCATCCAAGAGATAATTATTGATTGGGGCCCCATTAACTTATGTCTTTTGAAAAGATTAGTAAGGCTCCTCAGATCCATCCCTGCCGTTCAACTTCCTATTACCCCCAATCAGATGGGCAGACTGAACGAGTGAATCAGTGCTTATTACAGTTCATGCGGTGTTACACCGCCGCAGACCATTAAGATTGTGATTCCCACCTCCCCATGGCCCGCTTCATCTACAACAACGCCCAACATGCGTCAATTGGTTGTTTTGTTACTTTGCTAATAGTGACTTCAACCCAGCGTTTAAAATGGAGCCCAGTTGTGAATCCAAGGTGTAAGCTTTGGTGGAATTTGTAAAGATGATCAATGAATGTACACTAGGGCTGAATATGAGCTTGGATGCGGTTATGCAATCTTAAAAGGAGAACGCAGACGGGAAATGATTGGTAGGTCCTGTGTGCAAGGAAGAAGATCTAATGATGCTTGATGCTAGAGAAATCACTATCAATCATTCATGTAAAAAGCTGGGACCAAAGAGGATTGACCCTTAACCGCATTGTCAGAAAGGTGGGACATGTAATATACAAATTCAATCTTCCTTTATTGTTACGGATCTTTGCCATCTTCCATGAAAGTAAGATTATGTTGTTTGAGGGCCCCCACCAGAGACTCCTGAGGCTTATCTCGTGGATAGGGCGCCAGAGTGGGATGTGGAGGAGATAGTAGCCTCCAGTCAGGTAAGAAGACTTGAGTATCTTGTATCCTGGAAGGGATTTGATGCAGCAGAAAACAGTTGGGTATCAGCGTGTGACTGCGACCATGCCCAAGAACTTAATGAAGTCCTCCATAAGCGTTTCCCTGAGGCTGCAGGATCCAAGTCAAGGCAAGCCACTGATGGCCATGAAGTTGGCACTTTCCCACATGAACTTTTCCTTGAGAAAGCCACTGGAGGGGTGTGGATCCTCAAAAAATGAGATATTAATGTCATGGTTACATGAAATAAGGGTTTCAACTGCAAAGATAGGCTGGACGTCAGGAGTCTAAAAAGGTCAAGCTGCAGGATCTCCATGACTTAAAGCATACTTTGGACCAACGCTAAGTGCAGGCTAGATATGCCCAAGTTGGTCCAGGGGAGGTTCATGATGCTCAGCTTTGCATTACAGTAAAGGCGTTTCACGCACTAGCTATCTTCTTAGTAATGACGGTTCAGTTCAGTTGCTCAAAGAATGGGGGTTCGAAACTTGTTCAATTTTCAACTTTGCCAAATTGGGACGTCTCACCCTGCAATCAATAACTTGAGTTTGGTCAATCTTGAGATTCAGTACCCTGACCAATGGTAGGGTGCGCTAATTTATTCACTTAGGCTTGGCAACATTTTCCCCAATTGATGACTGATCTCCCATTGTAAAAAGTATGGTACTTAAGACTAACTCACCTTGTTGGTCATCCTCCTTAGTATAAAAGGCCCATTAGTTTACATTTTTATATATGGGGTTTGGGAGAACCTGTGTGAGGACCTCCTTGGGGAGGTCTCTAACAACGTTTGCTTTTTTTTTTCATAATATTATCTACCAGATCTGGTGCACCGCTGGGCTCCTGGTACCCTTCAGACTGAGACACCTAAACACCAACACGGATCTCCACTTAGTTATGGAATCCCCTGTGGGGTCCACCCAAGTGTTGTTGTTTACTTGTTACCAACTAATTACTGCGTTGTATACCTTTGCCCTGGGTTGCTTTGGCTCCAGCACCCTCATCGGTGCCCTGTTTACCATAATCTTAATGACTGGTTCCTTAACAGTGTGGCTGTGCATCTTGCGCCACCTTTTTGGTGACTGGAGAGTTACAGAAACTCTTCTGACATAATAAGCCTCTAACCAGTCTCGGGGTTTTTTTCACACAATGAGATCCTTACAGGTAAGGTTCCACAACATAATAGAAATAGGTCTCTGGTAGACTGGGTCTTTTATACCAGGCAAAACCCGAGGCTCAAAAGGGTTAACGACCTCATGACTTAGGATGTGCAACAAGCAGTTGTTTATAATTTGTAGCGTGATCTTTGTGTCAGCCATTTGCTGTTCACCAGGGTTAATCACCTCCTCTTCTGGAGCATAAAAAGGAATACCATCCATAGCATCCACTGAATTGGCAATCTCTTTGAATTTCATCCAACTGTGGTACAATGTAAAGATAATCAGAAAACGGGTACTCAACCAGGTAAGAAAATACATTCTTACCAATATCTTTATTGGATAAGACTAAAGAAACTATAGAACTGAGCAAAGAGAAAGGATTTGATTCAAGTTAATAATTGCATTATATTTGATCATGAACTGGGTACCTATTAGCATATCATAAGTATTGTTGTCTTGAAAACTTCTGGGGCCAATAAGATAAGCTTCCTAATTCAAATGGGGAGGGAAGAGTAGCCCCAATAACGCGAGAGTTGCTTACACCAAGGTTCTAAACTATAGAGTGTACTTCAAGTCAGGCGCCAGCTTTATTTTATTAATAATCTTAGAGGAGATAACATCCACCGAGGTGCCAGTGTCCAGGATGGCCAGTATTCGGAAATTTTGAATAACCACTTCTACCTTAATCTGGGTTCCACCAATTTTAAGAGAAAGAGCCAGGACCTACTTAAGCCGGAAGGTGGAGGTCATTTGGTGAGCTGTCTAAGGGTATCTCTCCCAGATTACTTCAAAGTGTGGACTCTCTGAAGAGGGCAAAGCAAGCAGGTTAAGAACTGATCAGCTCCCCTGGCAGTGTCAATAGACTCAGATTCCCTAAAACTTGATTGAGTACGTTTCCTCAGATATGGTGGCATTGTATACTCCTCCAGAGTTCAGTTGATTAAGAAACTAAACTTTAGCGAGTAATCCTAAAACTAGTAGCTAACATCTTCATATCTCCTTCAGATTATTCACTAGGTGTATCTACAACATATGGAAAATAAAGAGATATAGGTAGGGGAGTCAGACACATGAGATTCATCAGCAATGGGGTTGCCTATCCCACGCCGAATTCTTATTTCCCTGAACTTCAATGTTGGCTCTATTCTTCCAGCACATAGTCTCATAGTGCCCTCTCTTAATACAGTAGGCACACCAGGGACATTCAGGTCTCTTGAATTTTGGCTTTTGATTCTCAGGAACCATAAGACCAAAAAGTTATTCTATTTTAATTTTAATTGCAAAGACTCAGGGTTTGGGCTTTTGGTACTCAATGACCAGAACATAAGTTCTAGACACAACTCCACAAGAAGACTCAAGCTTGTGGTGTCAGCGACCTTAAGCTGATCATCTTTTATATCATGACCGTTTCGGAAATAGCATTTCGCTGAAGTTAGGTGCATCGCCAGAGGGGGGTGGGAAGCCAACACAGTCAAAATGGTTGCAACAGCTTCAGCTAATGTCAACATCATAGAGGCTAGCAGCATCTGTGCTTCAACATAGAACTGGTCCACTAAGGCAGTAACTGACTCTTCTTTTCTTACGCTGATGCGCATGAAGGCTTGATTTTTCATGCTTAAGCTTTGTTTTAGCGAAACTCATCAATGAGAGCATCCTTAACCTCGGTTCAAGCTTAAAGAGCGTCTTTTGAGGCAACATCACTTCTTGGGCCCTGCGACTCAAACAAGGAAGAAAATGATTGATCTTTTGGTGGTAAGTCGCCCATTCTATGGTTGATTCATAGACGTATAAGAATGAAGAAATGCTACCCTCGCCAGGGATGAACTTGTCCTTGAAAGTTGGTTTCAATGTGGTATAGTCACCCCCAGTGAAGGCATGGATCAAAGGATCATGCTGTCCAATGGGCTCTGAGTGAATTTTAACTGATCAAAAGAGGGAAAGAGCTTATCAAGATGGTCTTGGATAGCATCAAGCCTGATTTTTATTGTGACGAAGGGCTTTTGATAGGCGGATTCACATAAAGCCAATATAGCTTCTACCGCCAGCTTGTGAGATTCAAGGTCATCAACACAGCTCTCAAGCGCCTTGACTTTAAAATGGAGCTGGGACGCAAGAGAGCTTAGCCTTTTTTAAGAAGCTTCCATCACTCCCACACGCTTTTAAGCCCCACTTTCATCTACTTACACCCCTCTTCATCAAGTGAGTGGGACCCTAGGGAACGTAAGTCGCTCTTAATTTGTTCATAGCGACGCTTAACCTGAGATAACTAACAATATGCATCCTTTAACAGTGTGGTACCTTAAAGGGAGGTCTTGACTCCCTGAGCTTCCTTCTCACGTTCTCTGACCTTTCAGTCTAAATATTTTGTATACTCAAGAGAAGCTTTAAATGATACCTTTTTTCCAGGTGTAAAACCTTGAAACCTAAGGTGGTGGTAGACCTAGAAGATTTTTGCAAAAGACGCCGCTTAAGCTCTTCAACACGGTACAAGGCTTGTGTCAGTTGCTGCTCCATTGAAGCTAAATGTTGTTTATCCCTTTGGCTGGGGGGACGCATGTATAAGAGTTCTCTGTGGGATTGTCCTCACACATTTCAAGTTCATTGGCAAACTTTTTAAGTAGAGAGCGAGTTCTAGCAGCAAGAACGGTCAATTTAGTCCTGAAGATATTCATAGCCTCTTCCACATCTTTTTACTACGTCGTTGTCCATGGTGGTGAGCCGCTCATGCAGCTGGATGACGAATTTACAGTCCACCTTCACACCAGATTTTTCAAACATTTCAGAGGTAAGATTTTATAAGTTGTCCTGGCTAATCTTAAAGCGTCTTGTTTACAAGTGACGGTTTAATTACTCATGATGTACAACAACCAGTTGAATCATGTGGAACATTAAGGATAGGCAAGATTGTGGATGTAGGTAGTCAATTTAGCAAGCTGATTGTAGGTGACCAGAAAAGTTTGAGTCTCATATAGGAGCATCTGATGATCCTTAACAAAAGAACTCCTTTCACGCGAGGCAATGTCTTAAAGTTCAATATTCCGTGAGTCAGGTCCCTCACTAAATCAGTTGCTGGCTAGGTAAGGCGCGGTACTCTGGTATACTAGTAAGTTGATTTGATTCATTTCCAAAGTTATGGTTGGGGGATAATCCATTTGGTCGACTTCTTTACCATTTCCGTTTTCACCCAACCAGTGACAATAGCAGTGGGAAGGTCCTTTATATTGGTTCTAGTTAGACTTGTGGTTTACTGGTTGCCCCTGTGGTGAGCACCAAAATGATGTGTTCCTGTTAGCTGGTGCTCTCAGGTGCTGATTTGGTAGGATTATATCAACGGATTATTTTTTTTATTTTACAATTCATTTGCCTCACTTATAATATATAAAACTATCAACTAATCTTTAAATAAATTATCAAGTAGCAGTTTGGTTTTAACAATACTTTATTTAAGGGCCTTTGTAGAAAAACGGTAGATAAAATTTAGTTTGGCTTGCCAATCGGGATGCAAAAGCACTAAAAGGCGAGCCATGATGCCAAGAGCATTGCCTTACAAAGATGTTTATATTCTTTGGGAGATGGTTGACAAAGAAGCTTAATTTTAGCTGCAATTATAACGAGAAATCCAGTGAAGAACCCAGGTATCGCAGCCTCAAGTCCAATGAGCCTGGGCATTAAGAGTTTCAAGATCGAGGAAAGATTCATAGGGGGCTTGACATGATAAACCAAATGCCCGCAAAGAGAGCCAAAGTTAACATTATGGCTGGGATGAGCAAGTTAATGGTAAGACTTCAGGCCTTATTATAGATATCATGGGGGTTTGTCAAGAAAAATTGAACCAAATAGTATTTTGAGTATGGATAGATTTTTAATAGATTTAAAATAAGAGAATTGACCATCAATTTTCTCAGTGTGTTACAACTGTTTAAATAAGTGATTGACTTGGGGAATAACTTGGGAAAATGCGGGATCAGGGCCCTTGAGATTTGACCTAACCCAATAAACTTTGGGCGATGGGGGTGAAAAGCAAATTCAATTTGAACTGAGATCAAAATTATTGTAAATGGGCTAAGTGGTTGTCAGTTTGTCCACAGACACCCAAGTTGAGGATTTTCTGTGGTTCCATCAACTGGAGCAATGGAAACCCACCCAACAAGCATCAGGAACCTACTGAGACCACCTCACATAGGGAAGGTCCCATGTGGTTGAGAACGGGTTCAGGGCGCCCAACACGCCTACACCCAGTTGCACTGGCGTTCGTTTGACTAAGCAGTAAATATTGGATGAAGATTCTAATGTTTTCATGGCAGGTTTTTAATTGAAGGATGCAATTCCTAATGGCCCAATGCCACTGGCGAGTTTTGCCAAAGATTTGACAATTGATGCTTCGTTATCCAAAAAGATGCCCGTTAGACTTTGTTGCCAAAGGTTTGGGGTCCTCAGGCCTTGATGCCAAAGTCTTGTTACCCTTAATTTTATTTTAAGTTTTTCCCCAATGAGATTGATGACCCACCAATAGCTCAGCACATATCACCTTAATCCATAGTATAAATTCGTCTGAAATTAATACTGGGACAGGTGGCGAGGCCCTTAAAGGGTAAGTTATTACCCATCTTTCATCCAATATGGGAGAGGTCGCCCTGGGAGATGAGAGGTGCAGCTGGCCTTCTCAAACCCTTCTTAAACGGGAATGAGAAAGCCACCAAGTCCAAACAGAGGGGGAACTCCCTTGAACTTACATTACCCTTCCCTTTTGCCAAAGGGGGAGCCACACCACCTGGGAATTGAGCGATGGCACATTCTTATGGGCTTTGGCAACTTGATTGACATAAGTGTAGTAATTTTTTGGGAGGGTGATGAACATCAGGGTGGATGACGTGGGAAGCATCACCAGTTCCTAACAATTGTCACAGTCTAAGCACTGACCCAAATATTCTCATAAGGTGGATTGCCTTACCATCCAACGAGATTTTGGACTGACTTGCGAGATTTTCAGGAATCCAAAATGCCCTCAACCTCAGTTTCTTCCGCGCCTTCAATCACAATAGGCTCTGAATCTGAGAGGATCTCCCCTTGAATGGGGACAACTGAGACACATGGAAGTTTAGCGTTTTTTCTAGTGGGGTGGCAGTTTCAACTAAAAGCCACCATTTTCTAAGTCTTCCTCCACCAAGTGATACCTGAGCATTTACTTGCAAATTTTCATGAGGGCACCTGCATGTGAAAATGCCACATGTCGAGCATGACATGGGAGCCTACTTTTATTTCATTCACCAGGAGCCACTTCCAATCTGCAAATCTTTTATAATCACTTATGGCCTTAGTTAAGTGCTCCCCAAATAAGGACAGCATGGCCAAAATGTTCTGGGCATATAGGCTGCAGATGGTACTTCTGGGTGAAAGCATGTGCCAATCAAAAATGAACGGTTATACCCCAAGGTAGCCTCATACTGGTAGAAACTTATGGATGCATGTGTTCTGTTGTTATATGAAAAATGGACAAGGTGAAGGTCGTCCGCCCAGGTATCTTAAGCAGCTTCAGCATAGCACTGGGGTTACTGTTCTAGTATCTGATTGATCCATTTGGTTTAGCCTTCTGACCATGGATGGTATGCAGTAGAACTACAGGGCGTGACCTTTAAAGCCTCCAAGAGCTCATTCTAAAACCATGATTTAAATTAGGGCCCACTGTCGCTGACAATCTCCTGAGTGATTCCAAACATCAAGAACACATGGCGCACAAGGAGACGCGTAGTTCCTTTAGAAGAATGGAGGATGACAGGAAAATTTGGAAAATTTAGTGAAGCGGTCTATGACCACCATAACTGCTGTAAACCCCTTGGAGCTGGGGAGCTCAACAATAAAATCCACAGATACAATGTCCATGGACCCTATGATGCTGAAAGTGATGTAAGTGACCGTTCCTACCAGACTGGCCTAATCTGGCTAAGAACAAGTTACACAGTCTGTAATCCAAGCTGTGACATCCTTTGACAAGTCTGGCCAATTTTGGGTACGCTTGATTAAATAAATACACTTCTTATTCCCTGGGTGACCAACTGCATTAGGATCGTGATGATCCTAAATTACTATAGCTTTGAGAAGGGGAGGAAACCACAACCTCAACCAAAATTGGATGACCCCTCGGCCAGAGTTAGAGGGAATGATTGGAGTAAGGAATGGGAAACCGCTCCGAAAGTTTTACCCCTTCCACGCATTCTGTCTGAGCTGCTAAGACCCACTAAATCAAAGGCACGTCTGGAGCTATATCTTCTGCTGAAACCATGGGAGAAACAAAGACCAAGATTTAGGTGAGGGATGACTGTGAAGAGATCAGCTTCATATGAACCAGCTGGACAATGTGCGGGGTTGCATCTAAAGAAATTGGGAGGATATCAAATGCTCCTTTAACAAACTCATATTGAAGTAAAAACTGCACAATTTCAATTAGCTATGGGCCTGGTGGAGTTCCAACCTCTATTGTTTAAAGAATCAAATAAGAGTTTGTTGATCCATTTGCACAGTCAACTCATGCTGAGAGCCCTGCAAGAGATACCTCCAATGGGTCAAGGCCCATGCCACTGCTGCCAGCTCCTTGGTGTAGATGACTCAGGATTGCTCAGTGGAAGAGAACATGTGGAAGAAATAAACGAATTTGTGTCCTAACCCACTGTGCTCTTGGAGCAAGACAGCCCCTACTGCGGCAGAAGATGCATTGCATACTACAATATAGGGTTTATAAGGATCTGCGTTCTTAAGTATTTAGAGCGATAAATACCTCCTTAATTGAATTGAATGCTTACAGACACTCAGGCATCCTGTAAAAAAATTTCATAGTTTTTAATTGCAATCTTGCTGTGGCGGAAAACTTGACGCCAAACAATTGTCTAATATGAGGTTCCCTCTAGGTAAGTGTTTTGATTCATCATATTCACCAACTCAAACTTTGATCCAGGGAAATTTGAAAGCAAGAAAAGTTGACACAGGTAAGTGAGGATTTGACTACAAAATTAGCCTTGATTTCTTTATTTTTTGAAAGAAACATGTGGAATAATTAAATCCTGATAGTATAATGGCACTGTAAACCACACATGGAAAAATAAAGGATTATAAAAAGCCAAGTTATATTGGTTGGCTCGAGCCCTGAAAACCAAACTATTTTTGTAGGGATACAAAAACTCGGTCTGCCATGTGTATCAAGCAAAACAAGGCAATGGTGGCCCCGTGGCCACTAGAGAGATCCACATGAAGGTTGGAAATTAAAAAGAATTTTGGACTGACCATCTAGTACTAAAAAAAAGAATTTTGGACTGAGTTTTAATCACGCAGGACTGACCTTTTAAGTTTTCCCTTCCAGGGAGCTCCTCTCGCACTTTTCTTTAGGCCTCTAAGATCATAAAGAATAGCATGGGAGGGGCACAGCCCAGCGTCCAGCCCCACATAAGCTTCAAAGCCCAAAAAAAGCGTTTTAACTCAAGATCTGGAAATCCAAATTATGAGTCAAAAGGTAAGAATTAGATTGACCCAACTGTTACATTTCCAGCAAAAAATGACATTCTTTCCTGAGCGGATTTGAGTGGGGCAGCTAACTTGGATAGGGTGGGAGAGAACTTTTAAAGAATATGATGGTTCCCAAAAATCTTCTCATTTGCTTCTGCGTTGTTGGAGTAGGCCACTCGTAGATGACAACCAGTTTGCTGGGTGGATTGGCATACCTATCCTTTAAGACAAGAGTGTCAAAGAAGATGACTTCCCCCTGGAAAACTTAAATTTTGAATCTTGACAAAGAGTCTCACCTTATGCAAGACATCCACTACCGCCTCCTTGCCCTTCACATGTTAATTGTGAGTAGGAGAATGTACTAGGATATTTTGATATATGCAACCACACAAGTGAACTGGAGATCACTCAGCACAGTATCAATCATTTTTTGGAATTTAGCAGGCACTTTCTTTAGACCAAAAACTTTTCTTTCTGCTAGATCTCACTTTGAGTGAATTTTATAAAAAAAGCGTTTAATTTTCCACCGCCATCTGGCCACACCCACTTTCTAAAATGTCGGCTGATCCGCCGCCTGGTGCTTCAATGTGGGGTAGTGGTTCTCCACCGCCTAGCGTTTTCAACCCTGTGAGCAAATGCATTTGCATGGGGTCAAATAGTCTGCCATCTTCTTCAGGCCGTTCTGTCCCCCCATGGGACTTAGTGCTCCATCTGGAACGCATCACCCTTCTTGTTTCCATCCTCTCACCCTCCCTCATTCCAATATCCAATTTTGCCTAATAGTCAACTGTGGGTGCTTGTTCTCATATGCCAATAAGGCAATTATTGAAGAAGCCACTGCTTTGTTTGCACCGACTGGCTTTATTAATTTCTGCCCATTTATAGGCTATTTTTATATTGGCTTCCAGATGGAGGAGGATGCAGCAGCAGCTTTTACTCCCCTAATTTACAAAAACACTCACATTCATACCACCCAAACTCAACTTCCTTCAGACATTACATTGCTAGTGTCCTTTGCATCCTCCCATCTCACCTACCACCTCACTTTTTATATAATCAGTTGATGATGGGGCTTCTAGCTTATGGTACACAGCTAACATTGCCTTCACCGTTCCTTTTGGAGCAGAGCGCCTTACTGCACCTCGCGCCACTTCCACCATAATCCCATACCACCCTGCCATTGCCCAACAAACCCCCATGCTTGTATTGCAGCAGCAACTGAGCATTTCTTTTGGCTTGGATGGATAATAGTCTTCAAATTTGTCACTCTGTTTTGAACTTGACCATTCCAAGAAATACTGCCTCAAGCCACTTCCTCTGGTGTGGCCTCTTATCCATATTTGGCAGATACTGTTTGTGCTATTTTGTTACCCCTCACACTCAACGCTCTTGTTTGATGGGCTAGAGTGGGAAATCAGCACCCACCAAACCCACCCACAATATCCCACCCAATTTAACCCATGCCAATTAGAATTTGGCCTGGACCACAATTTCCACCCAAGCAGCCACTTGACTCTTACCCACCCAAAATCTCCATTCACTATTTTTGTGACCCAAAATCCATGGGACTTATTGGATGAGATTGACGAATCAGGTAACATTGTCACCAATGAGGACTCCAGTGAACCTCTAGGCCTGCACATTAGTGTTTGGGCCAAATTTTACACTTATGATTTTAACAAACTAATATCCCCTAATCAATTCATCCCTAAACCCTATGCCATCCCTTCCAAAAGTGACCACCAGCTCAACTTAGTAGCGGTGGCCTCACCCCATTGCCAAAACCTACGCAAAGCAGTGGCCCATTCAGCTTCTCAATATCATAAAAAGAGCTGACCAACTTAAATTCCCCCTGATTTCCTCAAAGCAGCACAAAGCCTACCAATTTGCTTAATGAAGCTGAAGCCGCTATTGTACATGTAGTGAACCTAGCAGATTCTGATCCATCTGCTAAAATCACCTGACAAAGTATCACCAATTTTCCCAAATTCCTGAAGCCCACATTCAAGTTGAACACCACTTAGCAGAATTTTCTGAATCTCTCTGCCAAGCTGATCTTGAGGATAGTAACAAAATTTTACTTACATCAACCACCACCACGCTGATGCCCACACACCCTGACTCTCCTAATTTGAATGTTTAAACAATTATAGTGATGCTGCTCAGCAGAATATTTCTGTAGAAGTTGCTTCCAAACACTCCTTACCCTCTGCCATGGTTGGTTAGTGTTATTCCACTTCTTGACTAGTTGGAGGATTTGTTTTTTTAGTACTAGATGGTCCCAACCCGAGGGGTTGGAGGATTTGTTTTAGTTTTTTCTGATTTTTGTTTTTTTTTGATCCGTTTGTTCTAACATTTGGTTCTTTATGTTAATTGAGTATTAATAACGTCCTTCATCTGGTTGGCATACACAAAAATAAAATTCAAATTTTAATTATAAAACTTTCTTTAGCCTGAAATGCATCACTAAAAATTAAATAACGCCTTTGTTTTATTTGATGGCGGTAAAACATTCCTGACCTCCCATCACCTAAATTTAATTGTTGGCATGAACCAGATCAAGCTTTGAGAACATTAACGACTTAGAAATGGCTTGGTCAATTGTATGTTCCAAAAAAAATGGTAGGGGTTGTGGACTGTGATATCCTTAAGGTGGTCAAAATCCACGATGGGGCAAATGGAACCATCTTTCTTCTTTGCAAAGACAATGAAAGAGGCAACAGGGGTCGTCTTTTTAAACAACCAACACTTCTTGAGCATATCATCTAAGCATGCGTTGAGAGCAGCTTCCTCCTCCACGGTATGTGGATACAGTGAGAAGTTTATGTTCACCACATTCACCGTTGTTTGAAAACCCAAGTCAAATTCTATATGTGGGGGAAAACAGTCCGCCTTCTAAAAACCAAAGATACTTTGATATTTTTATAAAACGCCATGTAAAAAATATGGGTAGAAGACCCGCGGGAGAAACAAGAAATTAGCCAATCCATGGCCTTGGGTTTTAGTAAGGGTATCCACAAAGAAAACTTTCCTTCCAACTGAATTCTGGAGAGTGACATCATGTTAGATTCAGGCGAATTATCACATGCTGTTGATTCTAACTACATGAACTCAAAATTACCCGAAACAGAAGATTAAGTGTCAAGAGAGTGTCTGTAACTCTCTTGTTCCCAGAAAGGTGGTGTGGGATGCAAAACCACATTGCTAGGGAACTAGCTGTTAAAAGTATAGGAAACAAGGCACCACAAATGGTTCCAGTACAGAAGGGACCCAAGGCAAGGGTGTAAAGCGCAACATACAATATCAGGTAAGCAATAACAACAAAAATTGTGTGGAATCCAAAGGAAAGTCCATAATCAAATGTAAATCTGTGATAGGAGGCTTGGGTGCCTCGATCTGAAGGGACCTGAGTGGCCCAAAGGTGCACCCAAAACTTTTGTTATTTGTGACAGTATTTAGTGGCCAACGTAGTTGGAGACTTCCTCAAACAGGTCCCACCTAAGATCGCCTAAGGAACTATAAATAAAACGTATTTAAAAACGAGAATGTTTATTTTTGAAAAGTCGACCAACAAGGAATATTGGTCATTAAGACCATATTTAAACTTCTTCAGGGTTAATCTGGGTCTGCGGAAGTGGGCACAAGCCTTGACGCTCCATAAGAAAAACGCTTTTATCTGAATAGATAGAATACACCAAAATTGTCCTCACTCGAGTAATTGATTAATTTTTACTAAACCCAAATTCATAATTTCACAACTGGAATGGGTTTCAAACTCCCATTCCCCAATTAACTGAATCAAATCATCTTTGTTAAGTAGATAGCTCGTCCATTTGAGCGCCTTGGCCGATATAAGGGGCTGGGTGTTTGCACCTCACTAGTACCAACCTGGGCATATTTGGCTTTTACTCAGCGTTGGTCTAAGGTGTGCTTGAGGTCAGGGAGGGCCTGAAGTTTCACCTTCTGGGCCTCCTGCCGCCCAGCCTTATCCTTAGGGTTGGTGCCTACTATCAAGTCATTCAACCATGTATCAGGCATCTCTGATAAGTGATTACAAAAACTAAACTTAAGAATTAAGAAGAGTACTGGGCGCCATACTTTATAGGATGGCTTGGAGGCTGACAAGGCGACCATCACTTCAAGACCCAAGTCCAGGTCCAGATGAAGCTTTTAAGCCAACTCCAGACTCATGAAGTTACCTGCTGCTCAAGTATCAACCAAAGCCTTTAAGGACACCTGATGAGCTCCAATAGTAATTTATACTGGCAATAAAAAGGAGGCGGAATTTTGTTTCAAGCGGATAAAGTCATTTTTGCAGATACCAAAGAGATTGCAAAGTCAAGTGAGCCAGAGCACACCAACTCTGACTCAGTGGTGGCATCAGGGCCTGAGACCAAAAGGGATACTGGGTCAGCGTCAGGGCCTGGGACAAAAGGGATACTGGGTCAGCGTCAATAACAGAACCCAAGGCCAAGTTGATAAATTTAATCATGAATTTCATTTTGAGTGCAGACAAGGGTAAAGTAAAGGGCGATAATCAAGTTGACCATGAAGAAATTCCTCCAAAGCCATTTGGGAAATGCTTATAAAACTAGCGATTTGAAAAGACAATCAACCAAATTATGGCTACTCACTGAAACTCATAAGGAGATATATGACCATTGCATCGCCCCTCTCAATGAGGAGGGCAGTAATGGACAGAACAAATGGACGGTTGATTATGTCAGGGCAATGGCAGATAAAGTTTGGACTGGATAATTAACCTGGATGCAAAATCACCCAAATGGCGAGCCAGAAAGCCAGGGGCATTGCCATGCAAACGGCATAAAAATGGTTGGGAGATGGTTGACAAAGGAGCTCCAATTGGGCATAATTAGAACGAACAATCCGGTGAAGAACCCAGATATTGGAGTCACAAGACCAATGGGCCTGGGCATAGGGAGTTGTAAGATCAGGGAAAAATTCATAGGGGCCTCAACAAAATAAGCCCAAATGACTGCAAAGAGAGACAAAGTTGCCAATAAGGCTGGGTCAATCCAGTTAATGCATGGCCCATAGGGCCTCATTGTAAATATCATGGTATTTTGGCAAAAAAATTGAACTAAATAAACAAATTTGGGTGCGTGAAGATTTTTAATAGGTTTTAAAATAAGAGAATTGACAGTCAATTTTCACAATGCGTTACAATTATCTTATAAAAGATGATCGATTTGGGGAATAGCTTGGGTAAATACGGGATTGGGGCCTCAAGATTTTACCTAAACTGGCATTTGTTGGGCATTGGGATGAAGAAAGACAATTTTAGTTTGAAACAACTTTAATAATATTAGCGGTGGGCCAAATCGCGGTCAGTTTGTCTAAGGATGCATGAGTGTTGTATTTTCTGTGCTTTCACCAACTGGATCAATGGATTCTTGCCTAATGGGCAACATGAACCTCCCAATGCCAGTACATAAAGGGGCGGTTCTATTAGGCTAAAAACGGGTTTGAGGCACTAAACTTAGCTGCTCCTGGTTGCTCTGGCATCCATTTGACTATGCAGGAAATATTGGACAAGAATTCTGAAATTTTCCAGTGCAGGTTTCTAACAGTGGGCTGCAATTGCATAATGGCCTAATACCATTGGTGAGTTTTTTAAAGATTTGGCACTTGGCGCTTCATTATCCAAAAAATGCGCCTGTCAGGCTTCGTTGCTATAGGTTTGGAGTCCTTGAGCCTTGATGCCAAAGGCTTGTTGCCCTTGACTTTATTTAAAATTTTCCCCCATGAGTTGCTGAACCACCAGTAGTTCAACACATTTCCCCTTAAATCATTGTATTAATTTGTATGAAGTTAATACTAGGATTGGTGGCGATGCTCTCAAAGGGTAAGTTGTTACCCAACTACTATCCACTATATGGGTGAGGTTGCCCAACGAGATGAGAGGTGCAGCTGAACTTCACGGACCTTTCTTGGATGGTAATGGGATTGCATTTAGTCCATACATAGGGTTGCCCAGATTTACAGCCTTCTCCTAGTATTTAGGATCAAAGATGGCTAATAGCGGGTTTACTAAATTAATTACGCTGGATATCAAGGCTTCGGCAAGATAGTGAACTGAACTATCAACGTATAGTAAAACATGTTTTAACTCATTTGGACTTACCACAATATGATTGGTCCACTGCAAGAAGATGAAAACTTGGGGTAAGAATTTGATATATTTCACACAATCATTTTCTTAACCAAGCTCATGGTTGCCAATCTTAAGACGCTCTGACTCATGATTATTGATTATAATTTCTTCACCCTTCATGACCCCCTCAAGCCTATAAAAGGGGTGGCTTTCTATAGATAATAACACTAAATTAATGCTAGTGCTTGGGCGACCCTTAAACTTATGTGGTCTATTCTTCTGAGGGTTGCAAGTGATAAGGGCAGCTCAATCTGGCCCATATGACTGGAGGCAGTGTTTAATCTCGGCGATTCAGTATGTACCTGCTGAAGGGTATTTTGCACAGGGTTTTGGCCATTGAACAATTTGAACAGATGATATGACGATCACCCATTCCTCAATACATTTGTATATATATTTGAGGCAAGCCGACTAGGGGACAGACATTACCAAAACTAAAAATATACTAAAAAACGTAACTATTTGGTTCAAACAATTTGACCTAATGAGCGGATTGAGTGAAATGCTTAAAAAACTGACCAGCCAGATGGGCAGTGGAAGCCGCTTATCCCTCCATGGCGGAAGGGGAGGGGGGTCAGGGGGCTTGTCTTTGGAAGCCTCTTTGGCAGCAGCTTCTTCCTCCCATAGTAAAGTGCATGTCACGGTTGACAGTAATGGCGTTGGGGCATCTGCAGTATGCGGTTTGATATCTCTAATTATTGGAATTTCATGGAATTTGACAGCTAGGTAAATGGCACTGAGATATTTGGTTAAATCTTTTCAGAAGTAATTTGGGCATCTGGGAGTTAAACGAATGTGGCAATGTTGGTTTGGATTATTTTTGCTTTTGGATTTCGTGCTATAGTTGCAACATTCTGGATAGCATTGTTTGCATTTTTGTAATACTTGTTCAATAATATTTTTCTGTTTGAGGTTAAGGTTGTGGGGATAACAGGAGGTGGAATTCCTCCTTTGAGTATCGCTACTGATTTAGTGACAGCTTTATGCAGGGGACAACAATCTGGTGTTGCAGCTGCTTTGACTGCAAGCTGATGATCACTGCAAAATGAATTTGCTTTTGGCTGTGGGGTATAAAGTGGAGGGGGGTATTTGGCGTCCCATTCTGCATTAATAAACCACTCGATTTGCAGAGATGGTTCTTCAATGAACTTACCTGATTTGTCAATTTCAGCCAACATTTCCCATGGGTTTTGGTTGAATTGGATTGGGGAATCAGCATATAGTTGAGGTTTGTTCAATTCATTTGTGGAAGCATAGGATCGAACTGGGATCCAATCTAATGCTTGATTGTAGGAATTAGTTATGGCATTGGGGTGAGGAGGATGCTGATTGGTGGCTGCAGGTGTAGCTGTAGCAGCAGGCTTTGGGTGGAGGAGGTAGGATTGTGCCCCATGCCTGAAATTGTACAGGGTGGGCAGCAGATTGGAGGTCGGCGGATGAGTCATCCAATCTGTCTGAAGTGGTTGGGTAGGGACACTTGCATTTCATGTGGTCTGACTTGAAACATGATGGACAGATTGTCCGCCCAACCTCGACATGGGCCCAAAACTGATGGTTGGGCGCTGAGGGAATAACGGTGCATGGCGGAATTGCCATTGCAATCTTATTAAATCCAGGCTTATCAGGGGCATATGCATGAGGCCCAGCAAGTCGTGTGGCCCGATTTGGGACCACAAATTGTAAGATGGGGTTGGAGCTATAGGCTTCCAAACCATTCATCAACTCCTGGTGGAGCACATCAAATGGGAGGTGGGTGGGCAGGCCAGCAAACTGGACCACCAAAGTGGTGTCTGCTGGGAGATGGTTCTGAGTTGTGGGGATAGGGGTGCCCCGGAACACCAGAGGCACAATTGCTGTAGTGGCAGCTTCAGCTTCGCAGGTGAAGCCAAAGTCAAAATACCCCTTGTAGGGGCAGAAATCGATAAAGCCGGCAGGTGTCATCACTGCCTGTGCCATTTTGATAATAGCTTGGTCATGGTATGGGAATAGTTTCCCATATTTGACCCTTAGGCCATAGTGCATGTTGCTCCAGGAAAGCACTAGGGGGCAGCATGGTACCGCTTGGGTATGAGCAAGGTGGGCGTCCAGGTCCTTGGGCAAAATGAATTGGCCTATAGGTTTGGAATGACTGGGTGAACCAGTCCCAGCGTGTTTTCCTGCTAGATGGAAAATGGTGGGGGGAGTTTCGCTGCTGCCCCACGCTGGAGCTGGCGGAGAGTCTGAGTACATTGGAGTGAAACTAAAATGGGCAAATTTGATTTGTTTTATAAATTTGTGTAATTTTTCTCAGAAAGTTCACCAAGCGGAAAGAGAGTTTTATTTCCTCAATACACTTGTAAACAATTAATATATAATAAAATGTGAACAATTTCCCTAAACAAATATTTTTATTTAAACTAATATATTGACGGATCTTCCTCTAGTCCACTTCCTCTTTCTTCTTCTTTCTTCTGTTCTACGCCTATTAAAAACCTCCTCCTCAGTCTCCTTATTGCACTGATATCCCAGTGACCTTAGTCGGTACTGACCCTTTCACTTAGTTATTTGTTTCGTCATCTTTTCATTGGTTTCGGCTTGTTGTTCTTCAATTCTTTATTGCCCTGATTTAAGGCGATACAATTTATTGACTGTCAAATGTTGACATCACCCTATTGCCTCATTTTGAAGGCAATCTGATATGACCCGTTAGAACCCATTATCGCCTCATCCAAAGGCGATCAATTACTTTATGGCTCTGAACATCCTTGGCGGATTCTGTCCATTGAACCTTTGGTGGAATTCCTCTATAATGATTCGCTTGGTCATAATGGTGGCTTGTTATCCAGTCATATAGATTTGCAATATTACCCCCCCTTTGTTTGGACGATAATCTGTACATCTTTTTTCCTTCAACGCCATGCAAACCATTCCACGCCAACAGCAGCGAGTCCGTGAGTTCACTTTTTTTCTACTGTCTGTGGCTTGGTGCGGAGTTAACTGACCCAGGTCACATCCCTCTTCCCCAGTTCCCTTTTCCCCTGGCTGATGAGGATGAGGCTGCCGTGGACCTCACAACTGTACTAACCCAGGAAGAGATTCTTCCTGATTCATCGGCCATTTGGCTTCCTGGAGCGCCCCCTTTGGGGACATCGTGGGCTCAGATATGCTGGGGAGGGAAGCAGACTCAAGGGCCTTCATATAACAAAGCAGCCCAGCTCCTGGCGAGCAGTTTAGTCGCCTAGTTCTTCAATCTCCTGCTGAGCCCATCCCATGGCTCTGTCAGTTCAACGGATGCTGTGCTTTGTGCAGTGGGTAATAGCCTGCTTGTCAGGTCCTTTCCCCATGCTCCTACCCACTTCCAGTCCTTGGGGGTGAACTTCTGCAACAACTGATTAGCTCGCCTTTGCTCTGGGGTCACCGCAGTGTTAACCGCCCTCAGCGCTGATGATCCATCACAGTACCTTCCCATCATGGCGCTCTTAGGTAACTTAATTTTGCATCCCACAACCACATTAGGTTCAGGAATAGAGCAGCAGCAAACAGCCCTTGAGTGGGCCCGGTGAGCAGCATTCACTGCAGCCACTCCTTTTTCAATAGCATAATGAGAATGGAGAATTTTATTGTAGATTGCCTGGCGCTGGGCGCAGCCTTTTCCCCTCAAGCCGGCACTCACCTGCTTACTCACCAGCCCTTATGACTCCAGCCCCCTCTGTTGGCGTACTCATCAATTTCACGGAATCATCAACACATGTGGTTGCAAGCTTTGCTCCTCGTGGGGCAGAAACAATTTTGACTCAATCAACCAGCTGAACTCTCATTACCTCTCCTGTTACCCTGGAATCCCATTAAATCCTCCTCTTCTAGTCCAGAAGCACCAGCCTATCTCTTTGGACTAGCGCAGTGGCCCCAGAGCGGACGTCAGCCCCCTTGATCTCACCTCAGCAGCCTTCACCTCCATCCCCAACCCCAGATGAGCCCATAGAAACTATGGCACACTCGAAGCAGCAGAAGAAGAAACCTAGGGCCCATCAATAAAAACAAAAGGAACACCGCAAGAAGCCAAAAAAAGACAGGAAGATGAAGACAGTGAAGCAAAAGACATCAGAGAACAACCCCTATTAAAATTAATAAAACTGTTAGCAGCTACACATATATATATATATATTTTATTATTATTATTTTTTATTTTTCAGAGTAGCTATATCAATGCTTATATGCCTGAGGGAATTTCGTATGCACACGATTTATAATTTGGCTGCTCACGGGATCCTTAATAGTATAAGCGTCAACTCCCATTTTTGCTATCATCTCAAATGGCCTGATATAAATATTCGCGAGCTTGTGTTTCCACCCAAACCTGTGCTGATCATGGAATAGCACCATATCTCCATCTTTGAACTGTGCTATGCCACTTCGCCATACCTGGTCAGCAGCTTGGTTTTTGATCTTCTTGGCCAAGCTGAACAAGTTCGCTACAGTTTGTAACTTAATCAGCGTATTTGTAAGGGTAATTAAATATCGTTGTGGATCCATTCCATCGGTGTCCTCTACACAGGCATATAGCAGTGCAGGCAGATTGGGGTGCCGCCCATAAACCAATTGGAAGGGGCTCTTTCCTGTGGCAGAATGGTAGCTAATGTTTCAGGTGAACACGACGGTAGAAAGATAGGGTACTACAATCGAAGGGTCTATCTTAAACAACTACTGGAGTATATTCACCAGAGTCCCATTAACCCGTTCAACCATTCCATTGGACTCAAAGTGATACGGGGTTGTTAGGTACCCGCGGATGGCCAATAATTTGTTGAGTTTGGGTAAAATGTGAGAGTTGAAGTTGGTTCCATTGTCAGTAAAGATAAACTGTGGGAAGTCATGATGCTGTATGATGCATTCCATTATGAACTTAGCCACAGTAACTTCCCCCAGATTCCAAATGACTTGCGCCTCAACCCACCTGGTCAAGTGGTCAATTGCCACCAGGATATACTTATACCAATTAGCTCCAGTTGGCAGAGGTCCCATGACATCAATAGAGACTGTATGCCAAGCGAAGCGAGGTTTCACCAACTGGTATGAAGTCTTCCATTGGAACAGCTTTTCCACCTGACACTGGTGGCAGCAAGACAGGGTCTCAAGCACGTCATATTGTATGCTTTCCCAATAATACCTCAGCCATAAAAATTCAAGGGTTTTACAGACTCTGCCATGGCCAACTGCTTGATGTGCACTCATAATAATATTTGAGCGTTTAGAAGGCCTTGGGATATTCATGGTAATGTCCCCTATACGCTTATACAATTCCCCATTTCTTAGGAACATATTGGTCCTGAGTCCATCTAGTAATTTGATATCTTGAGATAGCTCATCATTGTACTTTCTGCAGAGCATTTTCAAAAACATTATATTAATTAAATCCGGTGTAACTGCAATTGTTGGTAATCTCAATAAGCAATCAGCGTTTTGGTGTTTTGCTCCTTTCCGGTGAAGAATCTCAAAATCATAAGCTTGCAGCTTAAGAGCCCATTGGGCTAGCCGCCCTTCAGGCTCTCTCAAATTCTGCAACCAGTGCAACAATACATGATCCATCACAACTTTAAACTTTAATCCATGTAAGTAGATTCAAAACTATTTATATGCATAGATCACCACTAAGCACTCTCACTCAGTTACAGTGTAATAATGTTCATGGCAATTCAAGCTATGGCTACAGTACGCCACAAGGTGCTCTTCTCCATCATCGTCCTTCTGAGACAGGACTGCCCCAACAGCGGAAAGTGATGCATCCATTTGCACTATAAATTCCTTATCAAAATTAGGGTAGCGCAACACAGGAGCACTAACTAACGCCATTCAAGTGTATTGAAGGCGCATTGGCGTCGTTCTATCCATTTGAACATGTCATCTTTCTTTAGTAGCTCAAACAGCAGACCTCCAATGCAACTGAAATTGGTTATGAATTGTCAGTAATAGCCCACCATCTGCAAAATAACTTGAATGTCCCGCTTATTAACTGGCTTGTCATCTTCTGGATAGCTTCTACCTTGGCTGGTTGAGGTCTCAGCCAAGTCGCATCCACCACAAACCCAAGGTACTCAAGTTGATCCTTGAAGAAGTGGCATTTCCAGGGTTTGATTTCTAATATTGGCCTCAGCCAGTTGGTGAAATACCTCTTCCAAATGGGTGAGATGCTCAGTGAACGTGCAAGAGAAGACATTAATATTATCAAGATACACAAGAACGCACAACAGCTTCAGATCACCAAGTATGGTGTCCATTGCTTGTTGGAACATAGCTGGGGCATTATATAGCCCTTGCAGCATGCAAGTTGATTGAAAAGCCCTTTTGAGGTGATTACAGCGCATTTTTCTTGTTCTGCCGAAGGCAACTTAATTTGCCAATAACTGGATATCAAATTTATAGCCGAGAAGCAGCGATCTCCACCTAGCCAATCCAGCACATAATCAATCTGTGGTAGAGGTTATGAATCTTTTTTGGTGATACTATTGAGCTTCTGGTAGTTGATTACTACATAGTTAGTGCCATCCTTCTTTTTAACAATTAAGACAGGCGAAGCCCACGGACTCTTAAATGGTTTGAGTATTCCCTTCTCTAGCAGCTTTTCAATCTCCTCGGTGAAGACTTCTTCAGCTGCACATGATTGACAGATTATTTGAGACCTGATGGGGGGATGATCCCCAGTGTCCAGTCGGTGAACAACCCCCAAGTGCACCCCAAATTATGATTGTCAACCGCAAAAATCTCTTTATATTTTTGAAATAAAGCTTCTGCCGCTCCTTCTGATCTTCTGATAACTCAGATAAATTCTCCCGTGGTACAACCACCATTGCACCAAGATGCGGTTTAATGGGCAGACCAAATTCATCCAGAGAACTGAACTCATGAACCTGGTTGATCTCCTTAACCTGGTTCAGATGTAAATATGGTATATTCTGATGTCGGCGGATTTGAATTGGTCTGTTTTGAAGATTTGTAATCAAAAATTTGATTTCCCCATGGCCTGAAAGTATGATGCCTGGAGCCATGTGGGACTCAAGCCAAAATTGCTGGTAAGGCCCAATGATCTCTCCATAGAGCCCAGCTGGCACTTCCACTTCTAACTCAGTGTCTACTATTATTTGATGTCCAGAGGGAATAGATATAGCTCCAGCTGCTCTAAACGGTAGCCCTTAGTATTCATATATCTGATGAGGGAGGGCCCGAGTTTTCCCTTTTAATCAATGATAAAGCACTGGAATCACCACATCGCTGTAGGCAAGGTTGATCTGTCCCATATGCACTGAGCTCTTTGGCATCTCCGCTAGAGGTGAAATAGATAGGGATTCGCTGTCCCAAGATGGCTAGGGTCTCTTCCATCATGTCAACTACAGCCCCTTAGTGTCGCATAAATGCAGTCCCAATTAACAGATCATAGTTACTATTTGGTAATACCACCGGCGGAGCCACCACAACAACGGGTCTGTTTGCAAGGGAAGGCGCTACATGCTCCCTCAGAAATTGTGGTTTCAGCTCCAGCAGTCCCATACACCATCCAGTGGTATATGTCAGGTTTTAATGACAACTTCGCCACCAATTTAGTGGAGCAATATTAACAGAGCGCTCATATCAATTATAGCATGTACCCGAGTTTTAGCTGCCATAATGTCACAGTAAGTGCATTTTGAGTATTATGAATGCCAGCTATTTACTACGTGTACGTTCAGTGGTTCATGTTTTCTCAGGAAACTCATAATACCCACACCGATTTTAGGGTATTTGGTTACAAGAGCGTCCACTGGAAGGGCGACATCTACTCCTCAGAGGGACAGGGCATCTGCAAACGGTTCTAACCGTACTGACGGACTTTGGTCAAATATTTGACAAGCATAGAGCTTCAGTTGATCCAAATAGTCTTTGTCCACCATTTCTTTAATGTGCACTTAGTCCAGCACATTTACTCCCCAACTGGGTGTTAGTAGAGGAATGCATTGTCATACTGAGAAACTTCTGCTGCATTTAACACAGTAGATTCAAGGTGGGACGTTTGAGCTCAAGGTAGCGGAGGTAGAGAGTCCCTTTTCTACTCCACTCTGACTTTTCCCTGATAGCCCTGATCCCAGTATATGGGAGGGATCTGTTGATTGGGGCACCATCATCCCATGTGCTGAGTGCGACCACAATTAAAACAACTTATTCCTAGGGCCTACGGGTGTGTTAATTATAAGTTGGTCCATTTGGAAGACAGTTATGAAAAGAATTGACATAACAAGACCCCCATTGGTAAAACAACAGCTGCCGATCAGCATAGTTAGGGCCATAATAGTAGTTAGTCAGATGTTAATTGGTAGTTAAGAAACGCCCATTGAACTGCAGAGAGTATCCTGATGGAAACCCCACTGACCGGCTAAACTACCCCCACATGATTAGGGTGGACAACAGCAATAGTGCTAATTTGCTCGTTATTGGGTGGAGGGAAAGTTACAGCTAAGCGATGTACAAACTGAACAAGTTTAAGAAGAGGTACATCGTCCTCTAACAATGGGGCCATAAAAAAGTAAAGTTCAGGGTATGGCTTCACCGCTGAGGCCATAGCTATACACACATCAACTTTGGATAAAATCCCTGCCCCAATCAGCATGTGTGCTTCCATCATAAATTGGTCAGCAAATGTGGTGAGGGTCTCATTTTGCTGAAACCTGATGGTCAAGAACTTGGCTTTTTGCTGCGACATTTTGCGGTTCCGCCAAACAACTGCAGCACCACCTCCTTAACTTCATGTTCTGAAACGGAACTAGCTAGAGGTAACAGATGACTTGATCAGCACTCCCAAAATCCAAAGAGGGGAGCAATAGTTTCGCCCTCTGCTAATCCAAAAAACCTTCAGTTGTAAACTCAAATCGGCAAAAAAAACCCTTAAAGATTTCCTTCACGATCAAATGGCGGCAACTTATCACTGTAAACCTTCTGAAGCAATTCATCTTGCCTTTTAAGCACATTATCTAATGCAACTCTCAGCTCTTTGTATGCAACAGGCCCAGCATGTCGTGAAGATTCCTTATCTAACAGCCTGGATGCAACATAGCCAGCAGCTGAGTTTTCATTCCATTGTTATTGGTCAATGGGCCCCCTGTAGTGAGCACCACTGTAGAATCTTGGCGATTCCGTATGTACCCACTGAAGGGTATTTTGCACATGGTTTCAGCCATTGAACAATTAGAACAGACATTATGATGATCACCCATTCTTGATACACTTGTAAACAATTAATATATAATAAATTGTGAGCAATTTCTCTAAACACTATTTTTTTAAAATAAAATAAATTGGTGGATCTTTCTCTAGTCCGCTTCCTCTTTCTTCTTCTTTCTTCTTTTCTACGCCTACTAAAAACCCTCCTCCTCCAGTCTCCTTGTTGCACTGATATCCCAGTGACCTTAGTTAGTACTGACCCTTTCGCTTAGTCATTCATTTCGCCGTTTTCTCATTGGTTTTGGCTTGTTGTTCTTCAATCCTTTATTTCCCTGATTTGAGGTAATCCAATTTATTGGCTGTCAATTGTCGACCTTGCCATATTGCCTCATTTTGAAGGCAATCTAATATGACCTGTTATAACCTATTATCGCCTCATCCAAAGGCGATCAATTACTTATAGCTCTGAAACATCCTTGGCAGATTCTGTTCATTGAACCTTCGGCTGAATTTCTCCAATATTTCGCTTGGTCATAATGGTGGCTTGACATCCAGTCATATAGATTTGCAACAGGCAGTAAAACGTTATGTGTTAAATCATTCTTAATAAAAAGAGGCTTTTTTATATCATTAAAATTGACTATTAGCACCTAAAACATTCCTCTCCCAAATTTGTTATGGCAATTGTTTGACAGATGGATATGCCAACTGTGCAGGTTTTTCTTTAGAAAAGTCGCCAGTTGCTGTTGGCACACCTCCTAAAGCACCTCTGAATCTAACTTCTCACCACCAAATACTTAATAATTGGGAGGAGGAAGGACATGACACCAAACATAAATTCAAGGAGTTGGTTATGGGACTCATAAAATACTGGTAACCTCCAACCAGCGCTTGGCCACCTGGAGTATTTTTCAATAGGTGATAAAATGGTCAAAAACTGTTCCTGGGGAAATCTTATAAGAAAAATCAGTGTTTATTAAATCTTAGACAGATATTAATCACCAATATATTAAATGTAGTAGGTTTATAAAGTTATTGGTTAATTATTAGTCTATTTCTATCTGGTAAGCAGATGACATCAGACCACGTCCCTCTCAAGAACATTTTTATAAATATTCTCAAAAATCAGATGATACAACTCTGAGCCAACCTTCATCATTATTTTAGTTGGGTTGCATACTCAGTAATTGCAGCCAAGCAATTGAGCCACGAGAGGCCCCATCAGTAAGAATGGTGAAGAAGAAAATTAAAATTCTATGATTAGCTTGAGAAGGTCTTTAAATTCTCGCGCCTTGAACAAAAATGTTTTTGAGCCTCATTCTTGGCTTTTAACCCTGGGTTACTTGTTGAATACAATAAATCAACTTTTTAGATTAAATTAAATGGCATGTAAACCGCATTATTGCTTGAACCATGGCTATTAATGTCAATCACTAACCAGTATTGTCGCAATGATACCCAGCTAGTGGCATCTATTCCTGGTTATTTAACACTGGCCAAAGCCCCCATTTCATCCAATTTTTCTTAAGCTTATTTTGCTTTTAAATTTTGTTAATATAGATAAAGAGATTATAAATGAAAGTAAAACAATTATTAGAAGGAGACCCATCCCTGACCAACTGATATGTCCCCAAACCCAAACCCACCTTTTTACAAAGTGACCACTAGCTTGCCAAGGCTGCATTGGTATGTATCATTAATCCCTATATCCACAAAATGTGTGCAAAATCTGTTGCAGAATTTAAAAAAGGGCTGTACCCCCCTTCATTCCCCTCTGATTTTCCTCCTACTGCAAAAGAAGAAATCCAACAACTATATAAAACTACCACCACCGCTGTCAAGCATGTTTTTGAACTGGCAGATTATTGACCAACCAAACGCACCACAAGAGCAGATAATGCAAAGATAGAACAACTTCTCAAAGACCCCATCAAGGCTGAACACCACGTTTCTGAACTCATAGAGGATTTAATCCAGGCCCAAATTGTCAATCTCAACGACTATATAATTCCCCTCAACCCTCATCCCACAGATGCCTCAACCCACCTGCTCTCAGCATTGCCCGCTTCTATAATGCTGAGACTGAGGATGACCTGCCCAATACCCCTACCCCTCCACCATGATGGGTTAAGCAGCTCGCCGCTGTTCCACCTGGTGTTAATTTTTCGTTTTTTTTATGTCTCACTGCCCAAAAAGAGCGGTCAATTTATATTTTAGTTTTTGGTCAGTTTATTTTTGAATTTTTAGTTTTGGTATTGTCCAACCCTGGTCAGCTTGCCTTGGTTAAATAAAACAATTATCAAAAGGATGAAAATACATGATTATGGATGAAATAAGCTCAGAACCATAAAATCAGAGGTAAAGTGGCCCCTAGTAAAATGAACATTTTTATAAATTTTTAAATGTTATTAGAAGTTCAGAGGAGAATTAAGATGAAAAAATAGTATATAAGTCAAGATTCTTATTCTTCCTTGCAGTCAATAACTTATTATCTAAATAAGATTAATGCCAAAATGGCAGAATTTCTCAACTGAGCTCATATCCGCACCATTTTCCAATACCCAGAAATAATGAATTTATTTTACTCCAAACGAATTATGGACAGCCATTCGCGGTGCGCCAAACCAAAAATGCCCAGGCCCAGATGGCATTCCATATGATTTCTACAAAAAATATTCCAAATATATATCCCCATTGCTGCTAGCCTCACTTAACCAAAGCCTGTTGGAAACGCGCCTCCTACCAGGAGGACATGAGGCCTTTACTGTCACACTCTTCAAGAAAGGGGATAAGCTTGACTTAGCCAACTGGCGCCCCATTTCTCTAACAAACACAGACACCAAAATTTTAACAAAAATCATGGCTAACCGTTTAGAGACTGTAGCGTCTGCCACCATCTCCCCAGAACAAAATAAGTTTCATCCCCAGAAGGTCAATTTGGGATAACGTGCAATCTGTGGCTAATGTATGTCAGTCCACAGCCTCTAGGGCACTTGTATTCTTGGACCAACAAAAGGCCTATAATATAGTAAACTGGGAATACCTTAGGGCCTGCCTCCATCAATTCTACCTACCCCCCGATTCATAGACTGGGTGATGCTGCTCACGGAATCTGCGACAATGGCAGTGCGTGGACCAGGCTTCCTAACAAAAGTAGTCCGCCCTCAAAGGGGCCTTCGACAAGGGGACCCCCTCAGCCCACTCTTATACAACTTCAGCCTTGACCTACTACTGCGAAATGTGAATGCCCAACTCACTGGGGTCCATGTGCCAGGCCAAACCCCAGTCAAGATGATGGCATTTGCAGATGATTGCGTGGTGGGGGTGTCTAATAACAAAGATGCACGCGCGCTTGAAGCCCTCATCCAGGAATATTCCCAGGTAAGCAACGTGGCACTGAACGCCTCCAAAACCGAAATCATCCTCCTTGATCAGTTTCAGAACTGCTGGGCCCCAGCAAGTAGTTCCCAACCTGGCCCATCTGCTCGCCCACGTCCACGCCTTACTAACTCAACACACACCGCTCCACTGGTGCTCCCCTTTGTGCCACGTCCTACCATAGGACCGGTGCGCCATCTGGGCGTGTGGATGGAGGCAGGCGGATATGCGTCAGCAGTAATGGAGTGCCATATACTGGACAACGTGACGAAGCGAATCGCCTCTCTCAGAGCCCACTCTACTACCCTCACTGGCAGGGTTGTTCTTGCCAACTCTATGCTCCTATCCAAAGTCTGGTTCAGAGCCCACCCATCCCCTTCTCCCCAAGCTTCTTCAAATCCCTGTATGCTTTGCTGCAAGGATGGCCTTGGTCAGGCCGCCCTCCACCAGTACGGCTAGAGGTCATGTTTGGCCCTCATCATCAAGGTGGCATGTGCCTGCTTGACTTCAAAGCCCATGCTGCCAAGGTCCTGGGCACCTGGATCGCGGCCGTCACCGCTCCTACACTCCCATCCCAACACTGGTCCCGCGCGGCCCGCTCCAACTTCTCCTGAGCCTTGGGCCTCAACAATCCATCAAACCCCCAATCCCTGATGAAATACCTCACATCACACACATTGGCCACAGGTCCTCACGGGACTAAAACCCACTACAAACGAATCCTACTCTCCATGCAAAGCGCAGGATGGAGAATTCGTATTAGTGGACATACAACCCAAAGAGGCTGCCCCTCTCCTCAGTTCACACAAGAGGTACAGGGGCTACCCATCCATGATGGCGTGATCCCCATTCGACCCCAAGTCCTATTCAGGGTGGACTACCTGGACATGATGGACATCCCTTATTCCACTGAGACCCAAAAGACTATCTGGAAATACGCACACCATCCTCTGTTGCAGCCTCAAGTCCGCTCCCATGTGTGGCGCTGCCTGAGGCGGGTGTATCATACAGCTGAGCGCTCTAACGCTTTACACTCATCCTGTGTTGTGTGTGGCCAGTATGGAACGCTGTTCCACCGCCTGGAGAAGTGCCCCACCTCTAAATTGATATGGCGCGAAGTCCAACGTCTGCTAGGCCAGGATCAAACGTATCCCTTCAGTCTGTCAAGGGATATGTTTGCTTCATCAATGGCCTCCCCCCTTCCACCCTCCCTCCATGCTCTGGTGGTTGCAATCGCCATGTGGACTATCCACATAATTGTCTTGGATGCCATCGCTGGCTCCATCCCCACCCTCCCAGAAGCTGTCCACAGATTCCGGTCTCATTTGGTGGACCACTTTCAAGCGTGGATTTTTGGATACCTCCCACCGCGTTGCTGACAGCTGGTCTCCTCCTGGTTCCCAGTCTGGTTCATCAAATCAGACCCCTTCCTCCACACGTTTTCAATAGTGGCTACGGCCCCTTCACACGTTCCCTCCCCTCCCCATAAGTGGCATTCCCGCTGGCAACAAGAGATAGCATCGCTTCTCTGGGGTGCCTCCCCTGGTACTAAGTTTATCTTTCCTGTTTCATATTCTGAAGTGTCCATCCCATGGTCAGCCTTCCCCGCAATAAATTTAAAATTTAAAATTTAAATAAGATTAGTGATTTTAGCCCTTAGAATTTCTATTTTTTATTTAAATTTTAGGAGGCCAACTGGAAACCATTATTCCACTTTAGGCAAAACCAACATGGAGTATTACCAGAGCACTTGGTCACATCTCACTCCTCCAGCTTTTTAGAAAACCTGGACCTATTGTTGTGGTATTTGGCCATTCTCATGGCAAATATGGAATAGTTTATCTCACAACTTTCAGCAAAGCAGGGCATTGATTCCCACAATTGGTCTGTACTGTCCTCTTGCTACAGGATTGCTGTAGCTTCATAGATTAGCTCCTCTACTTTATTAGTAGCTTGCCTCGGGAACCCAGTTAAGTATTTCATCAGTTGAAAACTGGACCTCCCATATATCATGCCATGACACTGATGAGACCCACAAGCCCTAGACACTATATCATAAACTGAAAGAACTCTTCCTTGGAGTCAAGCCAAGTCGTCGCCTTTCTGTATAACTTGTAATCTTTGCAACCTTCATGATACAAATATTTGCCACTAAAGAGTGGACACAATATGCTTTGGCTATTATCTCTAAAATGAAATAGGCCTGTTTAGTTGAGTTTAGACTATTTAGTACCTTTATGGGTATTAGGGCTTACAGTTACACTCCTGACATCGGTTGACCAACATTTTTACTATAATTTTTATGGAACACTTTCATAGAAGACTCTCCACGGTTATGAACTTAGCACATTGAACATTCGTTGTTTTCACTATGCTCCTCGCTTATTTCTTTTTGCTTAATTTAACTGGATTTGATCTTTCCCATTTTATTGCCACTGTCAGTTAAAGTTTTTCTACCCTTCCTTCATGTGCTTGGAAGTTCTTTACCTCTACAACCTTGCTTTTAATAGGGACGACCACAGAATCCCTCTTTTTAATTAGGCTTTATTTGCTTATGTCTATTTAGAGGCTCATAAATGTATCTTTTTTATTAGCTCATAAAAAACTTCAACCAGGCCAACTGATTGTTCAACTTTCCCAAAGTATGGCTGAATTGCTATCTAATAGTCATAAAAAACACATCTAAAGTTTTGGAAGCTATAAAAAATTTATAATATGCAACCTGGAATTATTTCACATTCACTTTTCTTCCTTCTTTCAAACGCAATACAACTTTACAATCCATCAGGGAGGAAGCTACTTGAATCCTATTTTTATTAACACTTTGGTCAGGACTATGCCAACCTTTATCTGACGTTGTTAAAGCATCATTTCTCCATTTGAAGCTTGGTGTAAATAAAGACAAGCTCAGTATGACTGGATCTTCCTGTCAACTTATACCAATTAATAGCTGCTTTTTTTGCCCGACCATCTTTATGAATTATCATACAAAATGTATTTTTTATCTTTAGGGATACATATAAATAGCGACCTGAAATCATAACTTTGTCTCAGAGAGTGGTAAAGGTTATTATGATCCACCTTTAGTCTTTGTATTAACTTTTTACCACTCAGCATTACTTTTCCAAGTGATTTATAAAAAGTAGAATTAAATGAAACTTTCACCTGCAGCTGCATATCCTACCCCAATTTCCTCAAATTCCTGCCAGCTGCTCCATATAGGGCATCATCAAAAAACCCTCAGCATTTTCTGTTGAGTGGGAAAACGAGCTCGGACTGATTCATCCAGTCTACCAAATTCTTGGGTCACTCTTTTCTGCCCAAAAAGTTTTATGCCCAACACACTCATACCTAGTCAATAACTCAGAGCCCCTTGGTTTTCCCTAGAAGCACTATTCATTTTGGCCTTTGGGTTAACAATGGAGAGTTATTCCCATACAATAATACACAAAAATTTGAATAAGACTAGGTGGTGGTAAAGATCACCAGCTTTATCAACTTTCGCCTCTATAAGGGGTATTTCAACCTTGGTCCCACTTTCAAAACCAACGCTACCACTGAAGCAACTGTGCCCTTGGATTTCCAGTGCACCCTATCCCCACCACTTAGACCTGGCCCCAGCAGGCACCACTTTTTGTGGTTCAGTTTGTTGTTTGCCTACTCACCTTCCACCTGCAGTGCTTCAAGAGCTGATGGAAGATTTGGCAGCCTACAGCTTTAACCCTATCGTGTCTATGTAGCCCCAAATAGGGAAAAAAAAATCTAGATGGGTCTTGAGCATATGCCACAATCAGTATAAAATCTACAAAGTTTCTTTATCAATTCCTTATTCTGTCATCCCTTATGCCCCAACCATCTATTATGAGACCACGTCAATGGCAGACGTACTACCTGTCCATCCTATATTTGAATTGGACCACTCAAAAACAAATTCCCATCCATTGAAGCTTCTGATTGCACTGAGCCCACCTCCAACAGATCTATTACTCTTCCAACCCCACGCTTTTTTTGGTATGGTACTATCATCCCCATCCCCTTAAAGCTATTGCTGAAGTAAAGCCCGCAGTAACCAACCACTCCCTCCCCCATCAAGTGCCGCAGATGATCCCACTTATGCCAACTGTCTTGGGCAGCAGTTCATTTTCAAGCTTCCCCTGATCCAGCCAAACCTCACTCATATGCCAAAGCCCCTATAAAATTTAATCAAAACCTATATAGCTTATTTGCTGATATTTATAAATCAGTTGATTATATTATAAATACAGTTTAAGTTAAGAGGTTAATTAATTCTAAGTTAAATTCTCAATGCCCCCCTCTTTATCAAACCACAGACAAGTGTAAATCCATTTCAAAGTGAAACCCATTTTGCTGTTGAAGCAGCTGCCATGCCAGATGTCAACTCTTCTGCAAAGCTGTTGCCAAATTAGTGGGGATTTGCTTACAAAAGGACTTCTGTTAAATGATTGACTCGACCTAAATCGTGGGTACTTCAATAAGGAGATAAATTAGCATATTCATAATCAATTATGTATAATACTGAAATTTCAGTGATTATGGACCAAAAATAGCCTAGGTATATTTGAAGCTTATAATTCGTGGTTTAGCAGTTCCACTTAATAATATTTGACTAGATGACATGGTCTAAGTCCTGGGGAGCATCCCCTCTTCTTGGACCGGGCAGATTTTCCTTTTATCCAATAAAAAGAGTCCAAAGAGGGTGTCTGTCCCTATCGTCACACAGGGTGATCTCGCCCATGTGGTATACAAGCGTTGGAAAAGCTCTCCTTCTGAAAATTCCTCCCCCTTTCCCCACACCTACTAAGCTTAATTAATATAATGAATTGAGGAGATTTGTGCTGAGGTCATTGAAAACCGCCACCCCCATGAGCTGGAAGGATCTTATAATGTTGAAGGTGCCAAGCTCTCGAAATTCAAGCCAAAATGCCTTAAAACTATGGTAACGATGCCTGAAAGTCTCACACATTTGGTAGATGTGGAATTAAGTGTCAAATTCTCAGTAACAATGGTCAATGACTTTGGGTCATCAGATAATGATGTCAATTTAAAATTTGCTCCAAAATCTTTGGAGCCAAAGCCCAACAGGCATGGAGCTCTTAGTCATAATATGTCAAGCAATGGATACTTGGTAAAAAATTGCCAATGTCTTTAAGCCATTGGGCAATGACGTTGCCAACTCAGAACTCTCCTCAAAAACTTTGGGGCAAAGCCTGATGGGCATGTACCTTTTGGGGACTGTTGCCACTAGCTTAGAACTCCCAAGTCAAAAATCTGGTTTTTAATTGATGTTACCCACTTGGCTGAACAAACGCCCCAATGACTGGGCATGGACGGGTTGGCTATCCCAACCCATCTCTGACCCATTGGGACTGCCCTTATTTGGGGTGTCCTTGGGGGATTACTATTGCCCGTCAGGCCAGATGCAATTGCACTATATGTCAGAAACTCAGTTAATCCTTAAGTCAGGCATTTGAGGTTGAATTGTTTATAACTCAGCCCGCAACCAATTCCTTCAAAGTTGGTTAAGATTGAAATCGTTTTTAATCCCTTGAAAATTCACCAGGTTAGCTCAAAATTTGAGGGCCCAATCCTGTGCTTTGACAAGCTTTCCCAAAAAACTACTATTTAATCAGTCACATCACATTAAGGAAATTATTGATCAAAATTGTCAAATTTACTTTGCAATAAAAATTCACTATGTCCCCAATTTATGAAGTTTACTCCAAATTTTTCTTGACGAGCTCCCTATGGCACAAACCCTGTGTCCTGTAGGGCCCTACATTAGCTAGGCATTACCAGTCATGATCATAACATTAGCTCTCATCATAGCCAACTGGGCTTATCAAGTAAGAAAATATTGGGAATTCAAAACCATTGTCAAAGCCATTTGATAACAGGATATCAGTTTCCTTTGGTCTCATCTCTCTCCACTTCATGAGAAGACCGCCCCTTCACATCTGTAAATGTGCCAAACCCTCCTACAAAGTATTTAAAGCAGCTGGTTTGATAGTTCAACTCCTTGTAGTAAGGCCACAAGGTATGGATTTTCAACATCCTGGTTTATTGCCGGGTTTCTTCTTACGCTTGCCACAAATCAGCGCATACTTGTTTCCCATATTCCTACGTTATATAATGTTATTCAAGAGACAATGCCTCTGGCATTTAAGATTGCTTTTTGGGTGCTTTTGCATCCTGACTGGCAGGCCAGTCTAAACTTCATATGCCGTTTCCATGACACATGGGATCAGGGGATTTTCTGGTAAGGTCAGACTTAGTAATAGTTGACTTAATGACCCAGGATTGAGTGCTTTATTGGTATTTGTAAAAATTGGTTCAAAATTAAAACTAAATTCTATCAAAATTAATACTAATTTATTGTATAAAACCACTTAGTTATTTACTATCATTTATTGAAAGAAGCGACGGTTTAGTTATTTTCAGATATGTCAGAGTAAACGCTGTCTTTAAATAATTCTCTGTAAGACACCAACTGCAAGGCTGAGCTGAGTTACTGCAGAAACTTGTAGTTCTTAGACTCACTGAAGTCTTCATTGTGATATGCTGGTACAGTGGCGATGTGAGGTGAGGTGTCACGGGTAAGGTGTGGTTAACATTAAACTCTATGATTTCTCCATGATTTTAGATAAATAAAAAATAAGTTGATAGTTTAGTATAATTAAATTTTTTGACTTTAATACAATTTCGTTGTATTAGGTCGAGGAATCACTTGATATCAAGAAAATCTGGGCAGTGACCAATGTACAAGTAAATAAGAGAGTAGCCTTGATTGGCTATCCACAAGGAGTTCATATCTAAATGACTGCCATCGTCTGGTCTATTTTCTCAATACAATAGTAGCTAAAAACTCCAACTTATCTAAAAAGAAGAACCAGACCATTTAAAGTAAGCCAATTCTAGCAACAAGTGGTTTTCACTAATTGGATGTATATGATGACCGTATCAAGAAGTGGAGCAACCTAACCTATGTCATCTTTAAGACTGACTTTGTAAAATTTCAAGAATTAATGGACATGGTGAGTTTTAAAGTGAAGTTTTACTGAAGATGGTACTTTTATCAATGAGGCAAATAATTCTTTACATGGAAAAGTGAATAATTTATAGAAATTAAACGGAGAAAAGGATCAAGTGATTTCTGTTCTTTAATTGCAAATGACCTTTTTTAAATTTATTGCGGGGAAGGCCGACCATAGGACGGACACTTCCAAATATGACTCAGGAAAGACAAACTTAGTACCAGGGGAGGCACCCCAGAGAAGCGATGCTATCTCTTATTGCCAGCGGGAACGCCACTTATGGGGAGGGGGAGGGAACGTGTGAAGGGGCCGTAGCCACTATTGAAAACGTGTGGAGGAAGGGGTCTGATTTGATGAACCAGACTGGGAACCAGGAGGAGACCAGCTGTCGGCAACGCGGTGGGAGGTATCCAAACATCCACGCTTGAAAGTGGTCCACCAAATGAGACCAGAATCTGTGGACAGCTTCTGGGAGGGTGGGGATGGAGCCAGCGATGGCATCCAAGACAATCGTGTGGATAGTCCACATGGCGATTGCAACCACCAGAGCATGGAGGGAGGGTGGAAGGGGGAGGCCATTGATGAAGCAAACATATCTCTTGACAGACTGAAGGGATGCGTTTGATCCTGGCCTAGCAGACGTTGGACTTCGCGCCATATCAATTTAGAGGTGGGGCACTTCTCCAGGCGGTGGAACAGCGTTCCATACTGGCCACACATGACACAGGATGAGTGTAAAGCGTTATAGCGCTCAGCTGTACGATACACCCACCTCAGGCAGCGCCACACATGGGAGCAGACTTGAGGCTGCAACAGAGGATGGTGTGCGTATTTCCAGATAGTCTTTTGGGTCTCAGTGGAATAAGGGATGTCCATTATGTCCAGGTAGTCCACCCTGGATAGTACATGGGGTCGAATGGGGATCACGCCATCATGGATGGGTAGCCCCTGTACCTCTTTTGTGAACTGAGGAGAGAGGCGGCCTCTTTGGGTTGTATGTCCACTAATACGAATTCTCCACTCTGCGCTTCGCATGGAGAGTAGGATTCGTTTGTAGTGGGTTTTAGTCCCATGAGGACCTGTGGCCGATGTGTGTGATGCGAGGTATTTCATTAGGGAGTGGGGGTTTGATGGATTGTTAAGGCCCAAGGCTCGGGAGAAGTTGGAGCAGGCCGCGCGGGACCAGTGTTGGGATGGGAGTGTAGGAGCGGTGACAGCCGCGATCCAGGTGCCCAGGATCTTGGTAGCATGGGCTTTGAAGTCAAGCAGGCCCATGCCACTTTGATGATGAGGGCCATACATGACCTCTAGTCATACTGGTGGAGGGCGACCTGACCAAAGCCATCCTTGCAGCAAAGCATACAGGGATTTGAAGAAGCTTGGGGAGAAGGGGATGGCGTGGGTTCCAAACCAGACTTTGGATAGGAGCATAGAGTTGGCAAGAACAACCCTGCCAGTGAGGGTAGTAGAGTGGGCTCTGAGAGAGGCGATTCGCTTCGGCACGTTGTCCAGTATATGGCACTCCATTACTGCTGACGCATATCCGCCTGCCTCCATCCACATGCCCAGATGGCGCACCGGTCCTATGGTAGGACGTGGCACGAAGGGGAGCACCAGTGGAGCGGTGTGTGTTGAGTTAGTAAGGCGTGGACGTGGGCGAGCAGATGGGCCAGGTTGGGAACTACTTGCTGGGGCCCAGCAGTTCTGAAACTGATCAAGGAGGATGATTTCGGTTTTGGAGGCGTTCAGTGCCACGTTGCTTACCTGGGAATATTCCTGGATGAGGGCTTCAAGCGCGCGTGCATCTTTGTTATTAGACACCCCCACCACGCAATCATCTGCAAATGCCATCATCTTGACTGGGGTTTGGCCTGGCACATGGACCCCAGTGAGTTGGGCATTCACATTTCGCAGTAGTGGGTCAAGGCTGAAGTTGTATAAGAGTGGGCTGAGGGGGTCCCCTTGTCGCAAGCCCCTTTGAGGGCGGACTACTTCTGTTAGGAAGCCTTGGCCACGCACTGCCATTGTCGCAGATTCCGTGAGCAGCATTACCCAGTTTATAAAGTGGGGGGGTAGGCGGAATTGATGGAGGCAGGCCCTAAGGTATTCCCAGTTTACTATATTATAGGCCTTTTGTTGGTCCAAGAATACAAGTGCCCCAGAGGCTGTGGACTGACATACATTAGCCACAGAGTGCACGTTATCCCAAATCGACCTTCTGGGGAAGAAACTTATTTTGTTCTGGGGAGATGGTGGCAGATGCTGCAGTCCCTAAATGGTTAGCCATGATTTTTGTTAAAATTTTGGTGTCTGTGTTTGTTAGAGAAATGGGGCGCCAGTTGGCTAAGTCAAGCTTATCCACTTTCTTGAAGAGTGTGACAGTAAAGGCCTCATGTCCTCCTGGTAGGAGGCGCGTTTCCAATAGGCTTTGTTAAGTGAGGCTAGCAGCAATGGAGATATATATTAGGAATATTTTTTGTAGAACTCATATGGAATGCCATCTGGGCCTGGGAATTTTCAGTTTGGCGCACCGCGAATGGCTGTCCATAATTCATTTGGAGTAATTAAATTCATTATTTCTGGGTATCAGAAAATGGTGCAGGTATGAGCTCAGTCGAGAAATTCCGCCATTTTGGCCAGCTGAATTGGTTTGTCTCAGTATAACTTGGAGTAATATTTTTGCATTTCGATTGCTACTTTGGCCAGTGTGTCTGCAATGGAATTATCCAATCTTCACACCTGTGTGCAGGCCATGCTCTGGCATGGTGCAAAATTTTTTAAAGAAGTATGCGGTGCACTTGTCACCTTTAGTGATGCATGTGGTCCTGTATTGGACACAAACCTGATGTTTGTGTTGCCTTTCGAGTGCATTGAGGTGGGCGGCTGCCTCCACCCACTTCTGGCCCCATGCAGGGCTGTATCCTGTGGCTGGAATATTAGACTCCAAGTGGGCCAATTCTGCCTGAGCGCGCGAGATAACCGCCGATGTGGCTCATTAGCATCTGGAGGAGAGATGGCGATAGTGGCGGATGGTATCCTCTTTGAAGGCTGCCCATGTGGAGATGGGGTCCACGCAAAATGGTGTAACAAATGATTTTGCCAAAGTTGCCTCTTACACCCACATGGAAAATCCTGGCGACGCGAGCTTGGGGGGCAGATTTTGCACCAATGTGGGGCCTTTGCAACTGTGATGGGTAAGTGGTAGGTTATCGAGACCAGTCAGTGGTTGGAGAATTCCATTTTCATTATTTTGAAGTGGGAGATGTGGGGTTGGAATTTCGCTAGCGTTAGAACAAGGTTGATGTGTGTCATGGACCTTAATTGGCTGTTGTGGACATGGGGACACATCATGTTTTTGAGCTTGGGGCATGTCATGGCAGCGCATCCATTAACCCAAGGGTGGCTTTTAGAACGCGTAGTTCCATGTGACCCTGTGGGGTGTGGGGTGAGGAGGCCACCGGTCCGTTGGTGAGGTTAGCCAACAGTACATATCGCCAACTAGGAAAGAATCAGGGGGTAGTGGGAGGGATTTGACTGACAAGAAAAATTCCTGACACTAGTGTGCACCGTTTAGGGCATAGATGTTGACGATTGCATGCACAACGTCAGCCCACAAGAAGGTGATGACGAGCACTTGGCCATTTAGGAATGTTTCTGAGGATGTGAATTTTAAAAAATTATTTTTCTGAATTAGCACCCCACAGTGCTTCGACCAAAAGGATAGGGATGGGAGGAGCATTGTTTTCCAAGCTTCCTCGGAACCTCGTGGACAGTGGGACTCCTGGATGGCCAGAATATCCACAGGTAAATTGTGTTGTTTAAAACTCAGTTTCCTAGCCCGGGATGGGGAGGCCTTGAGTCCGGCAATATTCAACATCCCTAGACTGAAGGTTTCCCCCATCATACCTTAGTTGCGAGGGGTGGGCCCCTGGGCCCACCAGCCTCTTCATGGTCCCCACGGCCTTTCACAGCAGCGCAGGTGTTAGCAGCAACGCTATTGTGGTTTTTGTTAATTTTTGTGGAAAGAGTCGCGTTAGCCTTCGCTTTTTGTTTTCCTGACGTCAGATGAATTTTTTGTGGTGCGGATGAGTTCAGTACACCGTCGAGCGCATCAAAAAAATTTTTTCAGTTGGGATAGGTCCCAAGTCAGTTTTGACCGGAGCTTGGGTGCAGCAATTGGGTGAGATTGAATTTCCCATCAGATCCTCAGATTGAGTGGCCCGCTCAGCATGGGCTTCCCAATCTGCTTGGTTGATGGATTCCTGAGTTGCTTCTGCCGCAAAGGCCTCCATGTCCTCCTGGCATTGTGAGTGTGGGATGGCGGTGGTGGCCTTGGCTGCTTCCTTGGCTGTGGCCCTATGGGCCTGCTTGGCCTTCTTCCGCTCCTGCGGGGAGATGGGCTTTACCAATAGGTAGCAGCCTTGTGCTCCCCACGGGAAAGCCTCCTTGGTGCTTGCAGTTGGTTTGTAGTGCGCCTCTCCACTGGCCATGGCCGCCAAGGGGTGCTCTTGGAATGTGATGCCCTCCTTGATGGGGCATGCGTGCGCCTTATGGCCAAACGTGTTACAGTGGGTGCAAATGGGGGGCGCGCTGTCCACGGTTACCTGGAATGGTTGGGTGGTATGCCCTTCAATATCAATAAAAGTGGAGTGCAGGATCTGGGTTAGGTCCTTCACGATCTCCTCAGTTGGGGTCAGAACTGCAATGGCTTTGCTGGTGCACAGGTGTGGCATCAGCGTGAAGCATTGCATTTTGAAAGATTGTATTTCGCCATATATGGCGAGACCATCTTTCAGGTGTTGCTCCAAAATGTCACGTTTTACCATAGTAGGCAAAAAGTCAAACGTGAGGAAAATTTGGTTTAATTTTGTCCATCTAGTGCGTTTGGTTTCGATGACCCATTGCCCTTCAGGGAGGTTGACCACTATGCACACCACTGCAGCCTCATCTGCTGCTATTTTGCTTTCAAAACCTAGGTCCAGCCAACCGCGCGACATGGAGTGAGGTGCAACGTACACCGCGGTCAGGAAAATTTTGTGTACATCTTCACAAAATTTTTCCCATAAGGCCGTTTTTTGGATGTCCAGATACACACGGACTCTAAATTCCACCGACAAAAGTGGCTGGGAGTGTGGCGTGTTGATGTACTGGTTGCATTGTGCTTGCCATGCGAGTATCTCCGGGGAAATTGTGACCGCCAGTTTTTTGATATTTTTGTCTATTCCGCCAGATTCTCCAGGGCGTTTTCAAACGTTGGAGACCGTGGGCCTTCCGCCTGCTCCTCTTACCTTGCTTGCCCAACTGCTCCCTGACATGGGCGCAGACTAATCTCCTCTGTGAGATTATCAAACTAGATTTAGTCTTGAATTGGATAGGTTGCAAAAGTGTTTGCAACGAGAAAGAAAAAGTTTTGCAAATGACCTTTCTTAATGATAAAAATTGTAAAATCAAAGGACTGGAATGATGAAAGAAAGCACGCCCAAAGCAATTCTAGTAACAGTGATTCCTCTGAATATTATAAAATAAATTATTAAAGGATAATTCTGAAATTAATCCTTGGCCACGTCAGCAATTGTCACATAAAATGGTTGCTTTGGCCAACCCAAGTTCCTCTAACCGTGGCGTAGCAGCTCAGCGCCCTGATACGCCTGATTCATGCCAACAAAGAGATAATAACAATACCCATCTGGTTGGAGAACAATAATTACAAACCGTTGAACCTGCCTGATTTCAACAAGATTAGAAGCGTATCAATTTTTATCAAACGCTTTTAAATGGCCATGTATAGAGCCAGTGACCGCAACAAAGTGGCCACTATGACCAACTGCTTAGACGAGTGAATCATTGATTTAATTAGCCTCACTTGGATCTAAACTCAACCTACGCTGAAGTCAAAGGGGCTGTACTTCGTCAATTTGGAAGTCCAGAGCAAATGTCAACTAGATAAAGTCGAAGTTCATGAATATTTTCTTTAAGATACATAAAATTAATGATAAATTTGTTGATTGTTTCTACTGTAAAGATCTAGTTTTGCTGGGGCAAAGACTATGATCAATTTTAACACTATGGTTACATTTTAAAATGCAGTATAACCCTACCAAAATTTGTCAAAGTCTTGTCATTAAAATGATATTACTGGACGATAAGTTATACATTCTGGCTATTCATGATTTAGAATTGAGGTGAGACTAATGCTTGAGCAGTAAGTATATTGATTTAAAGTGAATCAATTGTAGCCTCAATGGTTTGGTGAATTGAAGAAGTTTCACCAAAACCTCAAAATAGATGAAAAGTCCTAAAATGGGATGAATAGGAGATCACCAAGAAGAGGGTGAAATTAACCTAGAATACCGTGATAATAGTTGAGCAGAAGAATGAGAGGAGGAGCTTTTTAGTAGTATGCAAACAAGTTCTGTGTTTTATTATATAATAAGAGTATCAATTGGGGCAATCGCTTCATATATTTATTATTGATTTTTATTGAGGATTGGCAATCTGAATATCGGTCATTCCGTTGCTCAGTGGCTAATACCCTGTACAAACCAGCTCAGTGGATTTAATATATATCACCAAAAAAGTTAATAGTGGTGTCTACTACATGGGGCAACTGGTCAACTGTAGAATATTGACACTAGGGCTTATTTAGAGCCCTCACTCATTATGCCAAAACTTGATAAAATTTCATGCTCAATACACCAGTGAAGTTATGGAAGCAACCAATGAAGAAGTGGCACTTCTTTGCGTTGACAGAGCTGGGGGATGAGGATAATATGATTGTAATGCAGTTAGGCGCTTGTCTAGCATTAGTGGTAGATCAACAAGGCAATTTCACGAGCATGAACACTCAGCAGCTGCGGAGGATTACAAAATGGCAATTTCAGGGGTACCAACTTTATGAAGATGAGACGGGGGAAATTTTTCTGAATTTTATATAACAAATAAGACCAAGCATCACATTATGCATTGTATATGTTCTACCTTAACGCAACCACCACAGGGCTGTCTCGCCAGCTCAGCACTTATGAAACTGAGGAATACTTGGTTGTTTCCGTGAAGCCTTTGATCCGCCAGCTACTGCCTGTGCTGGCCCACCATATCATTGAGATTGGGGATTTCACAAAGTTTGTTTAAGTGCAGCAAAATGAACCTAGCCTTTTACTTGACCACTTTAATCTAACTTTCTTAGAATTTCGGAGCACCTGTGCACGTGGACAACTGTGTTGTGAACATCTGCCGCTGATTTGATGAATTGCTTTAAAAGTTGAATCAGGAGTTACCCTGAGTGATAGGGGAACTGTTAGACTGACGCAGACTATCAGCAGAATGGATTCAGGATGTTACCACGCTGAGTAGCAAAACCATGCATTTTATGATGGACCTGGTGGAATGGGCTGAATTGATTGAAGCAGCGATGGCTCAGATTAGAGACAGGGTTACCCTGACAGAGTGGCAGATGACGGATCACACTGACTCTGTGGCACTCAAATTAAACAATTTCATGTTGAGCTGAGTAATCAGCGGATGGCTGACCATATGATCAGCTCTTTTTTTAGCATCCTTGGAATATTGCCAGTTGCTGGGTAGGATTACTCAGTTGGAAAGTGTTAGCCAGGTGAATTTGAGCAGAACCATCACCTTTCCTTTCATTGAGATGGTAGAGTATGCTGATATGTGAGTATGTTTAGATACCCTCCAGTGGGCCAACGAGGAGATGGTGTGAGAATGAGCCATTCTTGTTAATCATGTAGATGAAGCAAACCAACATGTGCGTGGCACTGGACGTCATAATGCAAGAATGCAAGGCAAATTGGAGGACATTTTCTTACAGCTTCAGGTAATGGAGCGTAAACTAGACTCTGAGCAATAATTCTGCTACAAATTGCAAAATTAGTTCAAAGCGCTTCAACAGGAGGTGCAAGAAGGCTGGCTTTTGTGCTATTCAGTCAAAGCTGAGTAATTGACAAAAATTTTGGTGAACATCCTGATAAAGGATGAAAGGTGCAGTCAACGGTGAGTCTGGAGAAGAATGCTATGGAACGGCCAGCAAGTATCACTCAGGAGTTGTGGCAGTCCCTCCTCACAATCCAACTTCTTTCTAGTCCACTTCGGCGGATTCACATCCACATACAAGATCTTACATTAGTTTATAAGAGGATGTTTCCTTTAGTCATTCAGAACCTATTCTGGTTGTTCCTTGCACCCAGAGCCAAGGCAAGTTGATTATGTTCAGATTGAGAAGTTATGTCCTTAAGTCATGATGGGAACATGCATGGTTATTTTAAACGGTTTGAATTCAACATGGAAGGGGCATAAATCAGCGTAAAGTGAAACGGTTGCTTCCACTTTGGACATTGAGAGCGCTAACCAGGTCACCTGTTACCTCAAATATAGATCTGTATCCTATCAAGAGTTGAAGGAGACTGTGATCCATCTGTTTGAGGGTGCAGCAAGATTGAGAAGCGCAAGGATGACTTTCTGACCATACATTTTCACAACAATGAGTCCCTGATGGAGTTTGTAGAGCAATTTACAAATAAGGCTCATGTGTTAGTGAGAGCCAATGTTTTAACCAACGAGGATGTAGGCATAGCTATGACGGCTGCAGTCAAACCATATTGTGTATTGCATAATGCCATGAATCACATACTGAATGGTGACATGGGTCTTCTTCAAATTTTTAACACTTTGCGCCATCTTTCCGATATGTTCAGTGCACCCAATTGGATCAGAATTCCCCTGCAAAGTCTGCTGCATACTCATCATGACATGGACAGCAACGACTAGTTGTAATTTGTTGTAAATATTCATCCACCCTATATATTGGTAGATCCTTTCCGCCCTCCTTACGCTCAGCCAACCCATCACTGGCCTAGATTCAATACTATGGTAAACTTTTGACCTGGCCCATCAGCCGCAAACTATAGATGGGAGCCCTCTTTATGAGTTCTTTCTTCTAATGAGGACGAAAAAGGACATTATGAGGCTAAACGCCCAGACAACCAGCATTAGAATAAAGTGCCATCTGTATGATTGAGCAGTGAAAAATCAAGTGGAGTATAGACGGGACGCTCTACCTCCACTAATTTAATTTTAAGTGTCCCTAACTATTCCCAAGGGTCGCTATGAGTTAGCCCCGTTACACAACCTAAAAACTCATTATACCAACAACTTTTGGACAATACTTCCACTTTCATTCAAGAGAGAGACTATCCCCCTTCAGGCTCCAAGTTCTGCCGAGATGTGCAAAAGCCGTTTGCATGGCAAATACTTGAACAAACAGGCAAATGATATGCTGGACCCTCAATGGAAGTCGTCTTCCTAGTGGGGGTTAACAAGGTCAAACCAGTAGAAAAGATTGCCTAAGAATATCCTCATGTTGGTATGTGTATATCCTCTTTCCCTGGTAACAAAAAGCCCTTGGATGTATATGTAATAAACACCAAAGGTTCTTCTTATTCAGAATGTACCTACTGTGATATTTTAATCAGAACACAAAAATCTGAGCTACTATAGCTACTGGTGCTCCAGTTAATATAATCTTCACCAATCTCATGGTCAAGCTTTCGCTGAATCCTGATGTGGATCACAGAATAGTCTATGGGGCCGCGGGGAGACAGAGAACTGTGTCTGAAGGAACTTACAGCGCGTTACCTCTGAGATTTGGTTTGGTTAGGGCTTCCGCTCCAGTGGTGGTTCTGTCAAATAACTATGATATGCTGATTGGTGCCGCATTCATGAGGCGATTTGGAGCCGTGGTCAATATGGAGGAAGAAACCATTAGTATCTTGATACAATCGATATTTACTTTAACTCTACTGGAATCCCAAAGGGCCCGTTCTCATCCAGCTAGATCAATTTGGCGTATAGTGATTGTGTTTTTCCTGTCCAATACCAGCGAATAAAGTGGAGAGCAGAGCCTCATTCAACCAGATCTACAAGTACAAAGGTATTCTGCTATGAGCTATAGCACTTTAAGCATACCTTCTGGGAATCAGGTCATAATAGGAATTGTTCTCAAAGTAGACTTACCTGAAGGGCTATATGAGGAAATTGTGAGACCCTACCTTAAGTCGTGGCTTAAACCCCATGTGGCTCCAGAGCTACTGCTCCCAGGAAATGGGAAGTGGAGGTATTGCTAGCAAACCTACAGAAGGAGTTGATGACGATTTAAAGAAACCACGTGGTGGCTTACCTACTTCTAACCACTATTGATGAGGTTCACAATATTTGTGACTTAGGATTGTGGAAGGAAATCAGCCTAATGGTAAATTACTATTTGGCGCAATGGCAGTGGTTCCACAAAAAACTCTAACCAGATGGTCAGAATAACATAAGATAGGGCGATAGCTTAGTTTGAAAAATAACAAGATATTTTTGCCTCTGATGACCACGACATGGGATGTACACAATGAGTGGTGCATCAGGTATACATGGGAGATCACCGTCACATTTGTTCATGGCCTATTGGTTCTCAAAGGTGGTAGAAGAGGTTGTCTCCGATGAGGTAGACTAATTGAAAAACAAGGGATTTTAGAGCCAAACAAGAATCTGTGGGCATTACCAGTGCTTATTATTAAGAAAAAGATGCCTTGAATTGGGTGGTCCTTGACTATCAAAAGCTCAATAGCATTATGAAGAAAAATTCATCTCCACTTCCACAGATTGATGTCATTTTAGATTGACTTGAAGGAGCTAATTATTTTCTGACATGGATTTGATATTGGCGTACTAGCAGATCAAATTGCCAGTTGCGGAATGCAAAAAATATGTTATAATCACTTCAAAGGGGTTATTCTAGACTACACGTATGCCACAGGGCCTGTGCAAAGCCCCAGATACGTTCAAATGTGTATGGATACGATCTTTGGTGACTTAAGCTTTTCTACATTTTATTTTACTTCAATAATTTCATTATGTTCTTGAAAATGTTCACAGAGCCTTATGACCACCTGGAACAAGTGTTCTGCCAACTCACTGATGCTAATATCAAGATCAAGCATTTGAATTGTCATTTTTTTCAAAGAGCAATTATAATACCTTGTGTTCATAGTGGATTTAAAAGGGCTTAAAATGCAGCTGGTGAAGGTGGATTTAAAATCATGAAGGCCTGGCAAGGTAATAAACGTGATGTCCAAGTGTTCATGGGAGAGTCTGTTATAACCAGCGGTTCATCTCTAACTTCAGTTGTATTGGGGAAACTATATTTGTGTTGTTGAAGAAAAATGCCACTTTTGACTGGATGGAATGATGCCAAAACGCTTCTAATGTCTTATGAACCGCATTGGCAAGCACACCCAATTTTTTAATACCCAACTTCGAAAAACAATTCATAGTACAAACAGATGCATCACTTTCCGCCGTAGGGGCAGTTTTATCTCAGAAGGATGATGACAACTAGAGCACTCCATCGCGTTTTGTAGCCAAAGCTTAAACTGTCATGAACAAAATTATACTGTGACTGAGAAGGAGTGCTTAGCGGTGATATATACATATAAAAAAGTTTAGGGTTTACCTACATGGGGTGAAATTTCAAGTGGTAATGGATCAAGCATTCTTACGCTGGCTGAAAAATATTTGTGAACCTGAAGGATAGCTCGTGAAATGGGCTTTGAAAATCCAAGCATATGGTTTTTAGAATGTACACTGGCCAGGAGTGAAACATCAAAATGAAACTATTTTTATTGGCTACCAAATGTAGCTATTACAGCAGATTTGGCTGACATTATGTATGAGAAGATGGTGGTGGGCAAATACCATTATGAGCTGCCGCAAGTGATCAAAGTTCTAACTGGGCTTAAATATGATACCTTCTTCCACGATGAGAACTATATAAGCGGATTGGGGAATTAACTCTGAGTTTCTCTAAACCATCTGCTAGAACAGTGATTATTATTGATGCACATCGGGCAGTAGGGCATGTTGGGTTGCAGAAGTTATTGGATTTTTTTGTGACCCCACTACTATTGGGGGAGAATGAATTATGACGTGCTGGAGACAGTTAGCTGTTGTCATCAGTGTCATGTGTAGAAACCTTTCCACAAGAAGACCACATACCAGCTGTTTAAGCCCCAGTTCGCCTGGCATAACATTTCTCTTGATGTATTGAGGCCTTTGCCAACTAATAAAATCCAATCTAAGTACATAATCATAACAATTGATCATCTGACAAGATTGGTGGAAGCCAGGGCAATTAGTTATTTGGGGGCGGTCACCAACTCAAAGCTTATTATGGAGTGTGTTTTACAGTGACATTGCTGTCCGCAGTTCATCTTAACGGACAATGGAACCAATTGTCTTCACATATCCTGCTCAAGTTGAATGAACTAATGGCAATTTGCGGGTTCTTGACTACACCCTACCATCTGGAATACAATGGAATGGTGGAACGGGTCAATGAAACATTTTTAAGCATACTCCATAAGCTTATGAAATATTGACCCTATGAATTTAGTACCACCCTACCCACATCTGTCTTTTCATATAATATCACTACCATTTGCCACTGGCAAGAGCCCTTTACAGCTGCTATATGGTAGACATCAAGCTATGACTGCCCTACTTTACTCTTGCGTGGAGGATACTGGCAGCATGGAACTGCAGGGTTATCTGACCAATTTAATGGAGATGCTAATCAAAATACAAACGGAAGCATACTCTACCAATTTGGCTAAGAATATTCATGAACAGGTGGCTGACCAGAGTAGATGTAGTGGACTTTCACGGTTTTTGTAGGAGATGATGTCTTGTTCCAATACCAACATAAATTTAGATGGAAGAACTAGCTCTCATAGATTTGGGTCAAGACACTTAAAATAATTGGGAGAACTGGTATCAACGTCTACAACATTGATAAAATTTTTGGTGGTCAGACTATTGCTAAGTTCACAGAAAGCACCTTTAAGCATACAAGAAATAGGAGCTTATTGCCAGTCAAAGGGGGTAATTTCAACTACATAATATGAATGGACAATAAGCTATACATTCCAAGGATCATATATTATAATTAAGGTGTGACATGAGAATGAGCGGAAAATATTGATGTAAAGCGAATCAATTGTAGCCTCAAAAGTTTGGTGAATTCAAAAAATATTCCAAAGCCTCAAGATTGACAAAAACTCCTAATATGGAACGAATAGGAGATTACTAAGAAGATGGTGGAATTGACCTAGAATATTAAGATAAGAGTTGAGCAGAAGAATAAGAGGATGAGGTTTTTTAGTAGTCTACAAATAAGTTCTGCATTTTATTATTACAAAAAAGTTTCAACATGGGGCAAATGCTCCATATCTTATATTGGTTTTTATTGAGGATTGACGATCTGCATATCGGCCATTCTGTTGCTCAGTGGCTAATACCCCATGTCAAACCAGAGTAGCTGTTTTTCATTATTGCTAAAAAGTTAATATATCTTTTTGCCTGCTTTTGTGCAAAACTTTGCAATAGCCAAATTGGTTGATTATCTGCATGGATGCTCACAAAAGTTATGGCCCTCCTAATACTGGATACAGACCAGGACTTGTTGCCCCTAAAGGAAATTTCTTTGAATACAAAGAAGATCAACAGTGATTCAGATGTCAAAGTGAGCCAACTGAAAGTGCAAGGGATCTACAACTTTTGAATGAGATCACATGCTACAACTGCAAGTTTAAAGGGCATTTGCTTCCAGATGCCATCAGCGCAGTATTAATTTAGTCATCCATATAAAGTGCAGAAAGAGGAAAAGAACATGCATTATAGATTTGGGACGCTCTATAATGCTAGAAAGGCAATTCCCACTTGACTGACAAGAGCATGCAGGCCACAGGGCCTCTACTATCAATGTAACAAATTCTATTATAGTACCAAATGAAGATCCTATGAATCTACATGCGGAGTCCCATTATCAGAAATAGGTTGTCATACCTGAAGGCTCTTATGTAGTTGTCAAACCTTAACTACAATAAACAACTGATGATAGGTCAGCTAAAGGGCTGAGCAGTGAAGCTTGTAAACTAATTTTGAATGGGGTGAATATAGCTATGCCAATTGGCACTTTCATCAACAAATGTCCTAGCATCTAAAATACTTGAAACACAAAATTTAACTCTTTGGATTCTTCCCATAACACTTAGCAAGCTTTGTTGAGTCTATTAAAAAGAGAGAAAAAAGTGAAAAAATTGAAAGCAAAAGCTAAAATATAAAAAATAAAGATGTATTAAAAATAATGATTACACCTATAAAAAACCAATAATTTTACTAAATAAATTTAATTCATGAATTCTGAAGTCTCATTACAACTGGGGCTGAATGACCCTCCTTTGGGAGAAAGAAAGTGAGAATAGGTGTACTCTGAGGGACGTTTAGCCCACTGGGCTCTATAATTCTAAACATACAACTCTAGAAATAATCATAGATCCATAGTGTCCCATCAAAAAGCAGAAAGATTATTGCGACTTCCTATTGTGGACGTCCTGAGCAGCTTTGCTGATGTGTTTCATGAAATAAATGATTAATTGAAAGTACAAGGATGAAATCTGAAGTATAAAAGGCGATTGAAAAAGCATTGAGCAAAACAAAATATTAGAATGAAGTGTTGAACAAACTTAATCCCAAGGGGCAGCGAAGAAAATTCTAAAACCTTCTAACAAATGAATTTATTACAGGCACACAATGCCGTTGGGCATGGAATTACTGAGTTTTCAAGAAGAAACGTTTATCCTGAGATGAGAGGGTATTGATGTAGAGCTCATATTTTAAATACCATAAAAAATTGGCATTGTGACGTAGAGAGAAAGGGTACTCTCCATTTTTATTCAGTCCTGGCGTGGGTGAGGAAGTTTAGAATGGTTGACTGGACCTAAAATGATGGGTATTTTGTAAAGGAAAGAATACTATTAGTGTATGTCTTATTTATTATTTATCATATTGAAATTATCAGTGATTGTGAACCTAAGATACCCTAAGTATATCTGGAGCTTGGGATTCACAGTCTAGAGGTTCCACTTTATAATATTTGACTAGATGACAGGGGCTCAGAGGCCTTTCTGGTTAAGTCAAACTTCATAATAGCTGACTTAATGACCCAAGCTTGTGCTTTGTTGGTCCATGAAAAATTAGTTATAAATGTTGATTGAGATTTTGGTCAATTTAATCACTGGCTAGTGGTACAAATCATCTTGTTATTTGCTACCATTGCTTGAGAGGATTGACAGTTTAACTAATTTTATATGCGTCATAGGAAATGCTGTTTTGAAATATATTTTCAGTAAGACACTGACCATATTGCCAAACTGATTTACCGCAGAGCCTCATAGTTTGTAGATACTCTGAAGTCTTCATTGTGATAAGCTGGTTAAGTGGCGATGTGAGGCGAGGTGTCATGGGTAAGGTGTGGTTAGCGTCAAACCCTATCAATTATCACTAATTTTAGATATTCAACCAAAATAGGCAGATAGATTTATACAAGATTTTTGACTTTAATACTTTTTGCTGTATTAAGTCAAGGAATTACTTGGGATCTGGAGTTCTAGGCAGTGAGCCATCATAAAAGTAAATGACAAGAGAGTACAGCCTTATAGTGTTATCCATAAGGAGTTAATATATTTATTATTGCCACCGTCAGGTCTATTGCCTCAATAAAATAGGGGCCCAAAACTATAATGTATCTAAGAAAAATATGACCATTCAAAGTAGCAAAACTTAAACAACCCTCTTCCCATTATCCTTTTTTTAGTACAAGTGGTGCCCAACCCAAAAGTGGGAGCCGCCACGCATCTTTATTTGCAAATTGGCCAAACAAAGGGATTATTATAAATTAAAAAAATTCCTAATATAGCCCCTAGGTTATCAGCCTAGGAAGCCATATCAGATGGTGAGGAGGCTTTGGGGAAGCGTTTGTCCGGCGCCCATTTTAGCTGGCAGACCATGGCAGACAGCATTGGGGTGGGTGCATCAGCGACATGAGGCATAAGAAGGTATAATTAGGGGTTTTCTTTGTTAATGAGGCCGGCGATGTCCATCGCCTCAACATATTGAGCAAGTTGATGCTCATCAAAATTGATGAAAGCTGGCACATAAGTAAATGACTTGATACGCCATTGGATTTGGGGATAATTGGGGTCGCAAAGAGAAGTTCTTGCTTCATTAATGCAAGTGAAGCTCACACCAAAAGTAAACTCCTCAATTTTGTACTTCTCATCTTCCTCAAAATCATGAGGAAAATTGGGGATAGGAATACCCTCGACAAGGGGCTCCATTGCCCTATGGAGTTGCTGGCGGAGGAGGGTGTTGGTCAGGAAAGCTGCAGCCGCAACTGCCATATCATTGATATTTTTTAAATGGGAAACCCATTTTTTGGATGAAAACGGTGGGAACGAAATTTGGGAGGGTCACTGAAGAACTCCTCCAAAGCAAAATCAGGTTTCAAGTGGCACCTCTTCCCATTATCCTTCAAAGTCATTCTGGCAGTAAAAAATGGCTTCAACTATCTTTTAAAAACTCAATGAACCATCAAGAACAGCAGTGGTAGCATGACATTCCAAAGCCAAAATTACCCACACCAATATTGACACGTTCTATAAACCTTGATAAGGCTGCATTCAAGTGGAAAAAGATTTGGTTCAATATATGGACGTTTTCTTACAACTGACAATTTTTTATGAACAACCTCTCATAAGCACCCTTGAATCACATACCTTTAATGGCTTGCACCCTTGCTTTCCGCCTGTGCCCATACTCTGCTTTAAAAAAAAGTAAGAAGCTACTGAAGTGAGCCTCCTAATCCCCCTCCCCTCCTGCCATGGTAGATAAGCAGTTCTCCGCTGTCCCTCCTGGTTGAATATGTTTTGTTTTGTGTTTTATCCGCCCATCTTAGGCAGTTTAGCTTATTTTATTAGAGTAATTTTTATTTTTATTTTGCCTTGCTCTTTATACTTTATTATTGTCCATCACCTGGTTGTCAAACCTTAATGAATTTAAAAGGTTTAGTCTTGATAGAGATATAGGGCCAACAAGCGCTTAGTTCCCATGCCTTTCATTATTCAAACATCTGATATAGTTTCTAATATGGAGTCGCCTCCACTAGAAAATAACAAATCCTCATTGGAAGGTGCTCTTGTCATTTTAGATATGTTATATACAATTCAAGCTGCATTCAGATTGTAAATTCTATCTTTATAACTGTCAGATTAACAAAGTATAAGGAAATTGTTCTCCAAAGTATACATTAATGGGTTGAGTAAGACAGAGGGAGATCACACTAGTATCTCAGTAGTAACAGGCAGCTATTATGAGTCCCTTAAATAAATAATACCCATTATTCAACATGTTATATTGTCTGTAGAGTGGTGATGACACTTTAGGGCCCTGATAAAACTTCTTTTATTTAATTGAGGTAAGCTGACCAGGGGATGGACATTACCAAAAATATGTAAAACTAAGGAAATAACTGACAAATATAAAATTTGGCACCCCAGGGTAATCAAGTTACCCCTGTTGCCAGCGGGACTACCAGGTATGGGGGGGTTGGTGCACTACTCCGAGGGGGTTTCCCCTGCTATGGAGCAAGTGTGAAGGAAAGGGTCTGTGTGGAGGAACCAGAGTGGGAACCATAATTCTATGAGCGCCTGTTGCTTTGGCCTCATATATCCATAGAGCCAGGCTTGGAAGTGCTCCAGTAAGTGGACATGGAATCTGTTAATAACCCCATGAATGGTTGGGGCCGTGCCCTTGAACGCATCTAATGCAATTGTGTGTATTTTCCACATTGCAATGGGTATTATTAAAGAGCGGAGGGTAGATGGGATTGGTGACTCAATCTGGAGCGCGAAGATGCTCTTTGATATTGAGAGTTCCTGTTCGTTTTGGATCTTAAGCAGGCGTGCGACTTCCTGCCATATAGCTTTGGTTGGGGGCATGTTTCTAGGCGGTGATGTAGGGATCCCTCCCCTCCACATACTTCACATGTTTTGTGGAGGGAGTTGGAGCGGTCCGCCGTCCTATAGGTCCTTCTCAAACAGCGCCAGGCGGTTGCTCTTATACTCAGATGTAGGAGTGGGTGGTGAGTCATTTTCCACAGTGCTTTCTGTGTGGTTAAATCATAGAGAATGTCCAACATATCTAGGTATTCTATACTAGCTATGTTTGGGGTTGTTACGAGTATATCTCTCTGGGGGTGGTTTTCTGAGTTTCTTAATTTGAATTGGGGGCTGGGTCGTCCCCTTCCCTGTATAGTACCCGTGTTCTCTATGGTCCATCCCATACGGCGGATAGTTCAGAGGATATGTTTGAAATGAGGGGAGGTTCCATGCAGACCCGTTGCAGTAGGGTGTTTGGCAAGGTATGTAATTAGTCTGGGTGGGCTATGTGGGTTGGTTAATTTGAGCGCCTGCGCAAAGTTAGTCCTTGCTGCTCTGGACCAATGTTTTTGCGGGAGGTCTGTAGCAAGGACTTCCTTTATCCAGGTACCTAAGATGTGATTGCCTTGGCTCTCAAAATATATTAGTCCCATGCCTCCGCTTGAGCATGGGCCAAATAGTGTTTCCATCTGTATAGGAGGGTGAGAGCTGGGCCTCAGCCAGCCCTGGATAAGCGCGCGGATTGAAGTTATAAAGGTAGGTGAGAAGGTGATTGTGTGGCCGGGTATCATAGTATTGGGGTGATGAGCGACCTAGCAACTATAACTCGCCCTGTTAATCCTGATGTTCTTCCCTTGATGGAGGCGACGCGTTTGGATACCCATTGTAACAGGTTACTTTCCATTGTCTCGTTAGCATATCCCCCCGATTCTAGCCAAATTTCAAGGTGTCAGACAGGAGTGGTGGTGGGAGGTGTTGCAAAGGGTAAAATGATTGGGTTTTTTCTTCGTGTGTTGGTATGAGGTTCTAATGTTGTGGCCCAGTTGTTTGTGTATTTGCCTAAGAGGATGATTTCTGTCTTTCTTTTATTAGCGATGCATTGCTCACCTTGTAGTATTCCTCTAGAATGCGTTCCAGCTCTTGGGCATCTTTATTGTTTGCTATACCTGCTACGCAGTCATCCACAAAGGCCAATATCTTGACTGTTGGTTGTCCTTATGCGGTTATCCCCATGAGACGTGAGTCAGTTACTTGGAGAAGTGAGTCAAAGCTGAAATTGTATAGCAGTGGGATAGGGGATCACCTTGATTGAGCCCTCTTCTTGGTTTAATCTTGTTTGTTAGGAATCCAGGGCTGCATACAGCCATGGTTACAGATTCTATTAGGAGCATCGCCCATTTTACGAATCTTGGTGGGAGTTTGAAGGCATGTAGACATTATTTTAGGTATGGCCAGTTAACTCGGTCATACGCCTCTTCCTGATCCTAGAAAACTAGGGCTCCAGTTGCTTTGGATTGACAAATGTTTAAAACAGGGTGAATGTTGTTCCAGATTGAACGCCCTAGTATAAACTTAAACTAGTTGGGTGATAGAGCGTCAGAGGCAATTTACGCCTAATCTGGATGCTAAAACTCTTGTTAGAATTTTTGTGTAAGTGTTGGAGAGTGCAATTGGGCGCCAGTTGGACAGGTCCAACTTGTCACCTTTTTTATACAAGGTTATAGCGTAGGATTCATGGACTACTGGTAGTAGGCGTGTTTCCAATAAGCACTGGTTCATAGACGCCAATAGGAGGGGGCGATTTGTTGAAAATATTTTTTGTAAAATTCGTAGGGTATCCCATCAGGCCCTAGGCATTTCCTACGTGGTGCACCGCGAATTATCTCCCAAAGCTCCTCCCGTGTAATTAGGGATAGTATGTTGTAATTCAGTGGTGTACTTTGTATCTTGGCAGTTTATATATGATTCTTTAATTTTTTGTGAATCTGTTGGCATTTCGTGATATAATTTGGTGTAATAACGGTATACTTCATCATTGACCTTCTCAGGGTCAGTTGCCACAGTGCCGTTGGTCTTGCAGACCTGTGTGCATGTGGGCTGGTTTCCGCGGGAGTGGAATTGGTGGAAAAAGTATGTCAAACAAGTTTTTCTTTCCTTTATGAACTTACCTTTGGTCGATACTTTGATTCTGTGTTGGTGTTGAAGATGAGATTGTTAAGTCAGGCAGATATTTCTGCCCATTTGTGTCCCCAGTTGGGGCTATAGCCAGATCTCGGAGTATTTATTTCCAGGTGGTCTAGTTTTTCCAAGGTACACTTGATTGTGGCCGTGTCCGTGGTGTACTTATGTGATGCAATATGTCAGGTTTTGGTGATTAAATCCTTTTTGAGATTTTCCCATGTTCCAATGGGATCTGAAGTGAATGGGGGTTGTGAATTCTGGGTTTGTAGCCTCGTTTTCAACTCAGTCAGATATCTCATGCAATCTTATATTTTCTGGGTGAAGCTTTCTTCAAGGCGACACCTGTGTGTGGGATTGGGTTGGCGCTAACTGCACCATAACTAATCAGTGGTCAGAAAAATTGATCTTTTTTGTTGTAAATTTGGAGATTCTTGAGCGGTGGGATTGTGGGACGAGGATGTGGTCAATGAAATTATCGATATGAGTGCTCCCTTGCATATGTTGGGCCACATCATGTGGGGAAGGAGTGGTGAACTGGGGGGAGGAGAGCATCCTGTAGGCCAAGAGATGCCTTCATTGTGCGGAATTTAATGTGTTCAGGTGGGTTTCCCCTGGGATTAGGCCATCAATCCATATCAGGGTTATCCCAGCAGTTGAAATGGCCTAACAAAATGATATCTGATGGGAGAGTGAGAGTAGGAATGTTTTCAAAAAATTGCTTTCTCTCGGTTGTGGTGCACGGTGCATAGACACATGCTATCAAAATATTTCCTCTTGGCATGTGATTGTTGCTACAAGGACTCGACTGAGTAAGTGTGATGACGAATTTGTAATTTTAAATTTTTTGTTGTTTCAGATGATTACCCCACAGTGAGGCGTCCATACTGATTGTGATGGTGCGACCCTGGTTGACCAAATCCTTCTTCCCCTTGTAGACAGTGGGTTTCTTGGATGGCCAAGATGTCTACAAGAGGTTTTTGCAGGAATTCCAGCTTTTAGGCTTGGGACGTATGAGCCCTGGCTCCCATGATGTTTAGCATCCCTATTGACACTGAGGTGCCCGCGGTGCCTCAAGAGCAGTTGGGAGGGCCCTCTGGCCCTATCCCACTGTGGCTCATTCTGGCCATGCTCCACGTCTGTAATCCAACTCTTTCACTGCCATTGTTGGCTCCCTTGATCTGACCCAATGATTCACGGGAATTGCGTTTTTTTACATTTGCATCAACCTTTCCCGCACAGGTCTCATGTTGATTTGATGCATATTGTTGATTGGATTCTATATTTGAGATTCGACTTTAGTGAATTGTGCACCGCATTTTTGCCCAAATTGCGGTTGCATTGCTTCTCAGTAATGTGCATGACTGATGTCGCTTTGTGACACGTTCAGGTTACTGTGAAAATTTTTGACCTGGGCATATTGTTCTGATTGATTGGCTTGGTAAATATCCAAAATATCCTCCCAAATTTGTCTGGGGTTAGTGGCGGACTCCACATGTGCCACCGCTTTGGCCAGTGCTCGCTTGTCAGCTTTTTGTGCCGCTTTATGTTCTTTGCATATAACTGGGTCCATGATGGAGTATAGTCCATCTTCTCCCCAGCGGAATGGGTGGTGACTGTCAGTTATTTTGGCAAAGTTTTCATTATCTTCGTCCATTGCTTCCTCACAATAATCATTTTCCATTAAGCCCTCTTTCACAGGGCATGCGTGTTCCTTGTGGCCCAGTGAGCCACAGTGGTTGCAAATGGGCGGTGCACGTTCCAGTGTAACTTGGAATGCGGCTGACTGGCCTCCATCTGCAAAGTGAAATTCTGCTGTGCGGGGAATTCTGGATAAGTCCTCTTCCACTTCTGGGAAGGGGTTGATTACGGCGATAGCTTTGCCCATGCAAATGTTGGGCATCAGGCGAAATTGCTGTAATTTGAGTTGCTGAATTTCTTCATAGGCCACGAGACCTTTGTGGAGCTCTTCCTCAATTACCTTATGAGGAAGGTTGGTGGGGAGCGAGTCAAAAGAGACGAACAAGGTTTTCACTTTGTTCTATCTGGTGCACGCGGTGTGCACAATTTTTTTTGCCCTCGTGGAGGGCAATTTCCACACAGACTTTTGCTGCGGCATCAGCTTCATCAGCTGTTTCAAAACCAATATTGATCCAGCTGCAGCCCATGTTGTTGGTGGCTATGTACACCGCGTGAGGGAAAAGTGAGGGCTGTGCCTCACACGTTTTCTCCTACAGGGTTGGTGACTCATCCCCAAGGAAGAGTCTAATCCCATGCTCCACCTTTGACAAGGGTTGGTTGAACTGAATGTACATATATTGCGCGTGCTTTACAGTGAATATCATAAACCCAGATGGTGTCTGGGTTTGCGATTTCTTTGCGGATTGGGTTCCTGGTCCCCCTCCAGGACATTTTTTGCCCTTAGTTGCACCATAAAGAGCACCGCTTGCCGCGATGCTCGCCCATGTTGTATTATTTTTATTGATAAAGTCGCCCATCTCTACTGTGTGTGATTATCCAAATTTGCTGTTCAAATCAAATTGTAGTGACTAAAGTGATTGTTACGAGAAAGAAAAGCTTTGCCCTGATAAAACTTCTTATTATATTTAAGTGTTAAATTATCATTTAGGAAAAGTGACATCACTTTTGAGCAATTTAAAAAATGGCTAGGTTTCCACCGCTACCTTGCCATACCAATTTTTCATTTCATCTCCTTGTATCCACCACCTGCTGCCCCACACAGGGGCAGCAGGTGCTCCACCCAATAGCAATACCGCCCAGCAGGCAAACACATGCAGATTAGCTCAACCAGCCCACCAAATGCAACTGGATAATTTGTCCCTCTAAGGGACTTAGTACTACACCTCACGTGAGTCCACCCAACCCACCCCACCCCCTAGCCCTACCCCAATCCATTCTATTATAAACTTTTTTTCTCCACATCGAGTATGAACATCTCTTCCTGATTGCTGACAAAAGTAATAATTGAGCTGGCAACGGCTAAATTTTCACATGCAGGAATTATTGACTTCCGTCCTTATAAGGGCTATTTTGATATTGGATTGCCCACTGAAGAGGACGTCGCTGCTGCAGCAGTAACACCCTTATTTTATAAAACACACCCATTAAAATCACCCATACACGCCTCCCTAAGATACCACATTTGTGGTGACCTTTGCAAACCTCCCCTTACACACTTCCCCCTCAAACACTCTATAAAGAGTTGATGTCTGGGCTTCCACTTATGGCACTGATCCCATCCTCCAATTTATTGTCTTAAGTAATGCTGTGCGCCTAGTGGCACCTTGGTCAATGGCCACACATACCCCCCACCAGCTAAACATGGCCCAGCACATCCCACCACTTGTATATATCCCATCTGCACCCGACCATTTCTTTTGGGACTGCACCAACAATGATCATACAATTTTCCCCCTCTGCCAATAATTGGACCATAAGAAAAAAGCACATAAATACAATTAACACCCTGTGAACACAGACAACTCTACCTATGAGGCCACACCAACAGCGTTCAAGTGGTGATTTTGGCTGCCCCACCACAGGCCATGCGCTTGAATCAGAAGCAAAATCTAGCAACTCCAACCTAAGCTGGCATACTACACCCATGCCAACCAACTGGGTGCAGGCTTGGACCAATGTTCAATTTAAAAAACCTTCTGCCTCAAAACAAACCCAACCACAGCCACCTATCACCAAATCAATCCAAGTCAGCCAAAATCCCTGGGACTTATTGGATGAAGTGTCCAAATCTGGTTCATGTCTCACCTCCAGCTAAACCATTCGATTTAGATTATTATCAGAATTCAGACTTTGATGCCCTACTCCCGACCAACCAACTTGTCCCTAAACATGATGCTATCCCATACCAAAGCACCAGCTTGCTGACGCCATTGCGGCCTCACCTGAAAATTATCATCTCTGCAAAGCCATGGCCAAATCTGTCGCTGTATTTAAACATGGGTTGCACATCATAACGTTCCCCCAATTTCCCTATAGTTGCAAAAGAGGAAGTCAAGCGCCTAGCTGAAACAGCCATCAAAGTTGTCAAACAGGTTGCTGAACAGGCAGATTTTTCCACATTCACACATTTAACCAGAGCCATTATTGCAAAATTCGCCCACCTTCCCAATACCCGCATCCAAGCTGAACACTATGTGACTGAACTTATGGAGGCTATGATTCAGGCCCAAATTCTCAGTTTAACAGATATCCGCTCCGCCTCAACTCGCATCCCACAGATGGCCCAACCCCTTTAATATCAGCATTGGTTCGCCTTTCAATGCTGAAGTCAAAATCTAAGTTGAAACCAATAATCCGCCTGATCCCCCCTCCCCATCCTCCATGATGGGATAAACAGCTCACCGCTGTGCCACCTGGTAGGTTATTTTCTCATTTTCTTTTTTTGTGTGTCTTTCTGCCCTTTTTGGGCATCTGATTTATATTTGGTTAGTTTAGTTGGAGTTTCTGTTTTAATAATTTCTATCCCCTGGTCGAAATTTCTCAATTTAAATCATTTAGAAAAAATTACAAAAATACAAAAATTTTACAAATGTCAAAGCCTCTAACTCTTTGAGGAAAAATGTAAGTTAATTATTATAGTGTATTTTTTTGCTCTGTAAGATTCTTACTAATTGGGACCAATTCTTAATTAAACCCTTAGTTTGGGGTATCTGAAATTTAGAGGAATTTGACAGGGTAATGATGATGGTTTGAAGGTTTTAACTATACAAACACCATCTCAAGACCTTGTCGCCTGGAAACATAAGACTTGAGAAATTAGTGTGTACCCAATTTATTATGGTAACAGTTGAAGGAAGGACAAATGGAAATTATGGCCCATTCTGATAAATTACAAAATAGGATCAAAGCAGTTTGTTGAAAACTTGTGATGTTGACCAAATGGCGGCAGTTATAAAATAAAACCAAATAACCTATCTAATACTCTAGTAAAGCAGGTCGCTTAGCATTAGTTAGATGACCCTTATTATAAACAGAGTGTCAAATTGATTCAAAAGTCATGGCTTAAAATCATGCAATTTTATTAATCAAGCATCCAAAGTAAGTCTTTCGTTATCAGGATTTAATTTATATAGTAGCTGAACTTTGGATTGAATACATGTATCTCTATCATATAGGGCTTTAAAAGGAGAAATTTTGGATGGACTAATAGCTAACACATAGACCAGAAGTACACTACGAGGTAGTCATATTATTAAGTAGTATCAGACGTTGCTAGATTCCACAAAAATAAAATTTGAGTGCTGTCATACCTATCTAAAGTTTTTTTGTGTAGTATGTATGGTAAAGAGCTTTTAACTCTTATAATATGAATTGATTCTTAGACTGTGAAGAGATAAATTAATCAAGCTATTGTAGGCAAGGACTCTAGGGAAGACATGTTGAGTCTGAATCTGTTTATACAAGAACAAGGCAGTAGCCTTTGTGCTAAATTTGTGCATGTAAACAGCCTTAACACAATTAGTCAAGTGATAAATGGTCAGGATAACATATTGATGCCCATATACACTTCTTTCAATGGCTCAACAATGTCAATGCTAATGAAGTATAAAAAGGAGGTTGTATGAATAGATTTAGATTGATATTGTGTGTTTTCTCATCTCAAGGTTGATAAACAGGACATTTAATAAGTACACAACACCGTATTTGCCATATTCTCATTATGAAACTTATATTTTAAAAGTTCAAGATTTTTTAGAAGCTTCCTGTACGAGGTTGAGATGAGCTTCATTATCACTTCAGTGCAGAAAGATTGTTGATGTAAGGTAGATAAGAAGTACTTATTTTTTACCAGGGTCAAATATCATCTAGGTGTCTTTTGCCAATTTTGGAGTCGTTTTTGAGTCTGTCATGGTACTTTCACCAAAGATGAGGTTTTTAAATAAGTTCATAGATTTAATCTACCTCAGTGATAGAAGAATCAAAAATGGGTAGACAGGACAGCCACTTAGCACTTTTGTAAATTACTCCTACTTAACAAACAATATAAAATTCATATTTTTGAATATTAAAGGCCCAAAAAGCCACTTTTTCTTCAAGTCCCATCATTTTCCAGAGCTAACATATAGATATAAGTCCAAGAGATCGCCTCGCGCAATTGGAATGGGTAACATTCCCTTTCACTTCTAAGAAGGGTCCAAAGAGGCTGACCGCTTCCCCATCTTCCATGGTGATCTTGCCCATATGGTGGATTAGTGGTAGGTTACAGCTTACCCTCTGAAATTCACCGCCCATCCCAGTGTTGATGACTAAAAAATTGGTGTGTCAGATTGAAAAGATCTGCATCAAGGTCTTGGAAATTGAAATAGTTCAGGGGGATATGGTAAGTCACTCCCCTAGGGCGATCTTGAACTCAGTAAAATTACCTAAAATCAATGGATCTTCCCATCCCATGTCAAAACCTCAGTCCACCAATTCCACAAGTCTGATTGGGCGCCAGAGCAATCATGTGTGGGAAGGTTATCCCAAACCTGTTCCTGACCACATGGGACCGCTCTTACTTGGGGTGGTCATGGGATGTTTCATTACTTATTGAGCGAGATGTCACAGGTCAAATCAGCCTAAAAAGAGCAAACATGTGGTCAGGTAACCAAGGATAAGCTGAAGATGTCTCAGAATGGTGCTGACACTCTAAGAATATTTAATTAAATAAAAAAGAATCAAAACTCTCCCAGTTTAGGTCAGAAACTTGAGTGCACCATCCCATGAGGCCTAACGCTACTCATGAATTGACCAACATTAAAGCAAATTTCCCTCCCATGGATGATTGTCAACAATTTTCTTTACCAAAAAATTCAATAAAACCTTTTCTTTTTTTAGCACTAGATGGTCCCAACTTAAAGGAATGATACGCCGATCTTTATTTAAACACGCCTGAGCTCCTAAAAACTTTAGGCGAAGGCAGAGGTAAGTGGAGGTGTCAAGAAAGGGTGCTAAAAGGTTTTCCAGATGTAGGTGTCCACTTAAACAAACCTATTGGTCTCTGTTGAAATAGTAAATACTATCAGAGCCATCTTAAAATGAACCTAAAAGTGGGTGATCATATGGGCAGCGTCCACAGAGTGGAGTCAAAAGCGGAGTGAGGATATGAATTATGAATCGTACATATCCCTACACCAAATGCCAGGACCCTTAATGATCGGAGCAATTGGGGAGTGAGAGGTTGAACATGAATAATAAACAGCATTCCCTACACAGGGTTCTTCTCACAGAAGTTTGCAGACTTTACTCTAGAAAGGGCCTATGGGGCAAGTAAACAAGCTGTGGAGGTGGGTGTCTGTCAGCTTTGCGCATTGAGGCAACTTTTGTGCTAGAGGTGGGATGAGTTTGATCCCCATCCTGTATGAGCAAAGTAGAACACTCCACAGCACATTTGATCTTTTTGCTGAGAGAACAGGATGGGTAACTTCCTTCCAGAGCGCCTTGAGATCACATTCCATGGCGGGGATAGAAGTTCAAGGAGACGTGGCTGCATTGGGGATCTTTCCAAAGGTTGAAGGTAGGAGATAAAAATCCCACCATTGTGGACCATGGTGTGACGATGGGGGCTGATTCCAGTGTTACTCCTTTTATAAGGGAAGGCGTGGTTCACACGTACTCCTGCCATTTTAAGTGCGAGAAGAGCCTGATTACAGTAATACTTGATGAGAGTTTGAGGCGGTGGCCTGGATGGTTTGTTAGCCATTCCCCAAAGCTGTTGGTGAGGTCCATGTAAGCACTAGAGAGGCCGCTAAACCCTAGCGTAAGATTGGAGCCCATTTTGGCATTGGAGCCTTATACCAGAAACTATGGACTTAAAAAACCCGGCAGTATTAAAGTGGCATGAGATTTAGTGTCTAAAAGACCTAGGCCTCCTTCACTGAGGGGTCAGTTTATTGTGGTGAGAGCTGTGGGTGGGTGTTAGATCACCATATCCAACAGAGAACTATCACATTGAATCTCGTGTAGAAACTGTGCGTAAAAGAGAAAACATGATGAGTAACCATAGCTTTGATAGAAAAAAAAACATTTGCCATCAGAGCGCATCCCTGGGGTGATACGCCAGTGTCTTCAGCTAGCTACACGAGAATTATTGCATTGAGCAAGCAGTCCTCATTTTCCTTGATTGCGACCCCTTGTGGTGTGGTGAGGACACCTAGGCGCCGAAAGGTGTCCTGGGTAAGTTCCAAACCAAAAGGAGGGGTAAACGATGGGGTATACACCTGCACTATAATGGTTTTAGAAGTGGTAATTTTTGCATTGGACGCCTTAAAGTAGAGATCCAAAGCCTACATGGCCAGACCTAAGTCCTTTTTACATCAAACTGCCACTGCTGTGTCATCAGAAAATGCTATGATGCAGGTGGGAGGGTCTCCCGGGAACCTGAATATCCTCCAGCTTTATATAGAGTAGGGACAAGTGAGAATCTAAAGCTATATTGAACAGATTTGGCTCAATGGATACCTTGACGGAGACCCTGTTCAACCATAGCCGCTTCTGTAAATCCAGTTGAGGGCAGTCCTTAGTGTGAGGCTAAGCGTAAAGGGATGATAGCCATGTACTAGCTTGTGTTGAGATGTGGAGGAGGGTTATGGTGGCATACAGATAATTCCAATTTACCTGATCATATGCTTTTTTCATATCAAGAAGCGCCACAAAACCATGCTTTTTGACTAGGTAACTGAAAGGAAAGCCCGAAGCTCATTGCAATTGTTCTAAAGCGATCTCCCTGGGATAGAGCCATATTAAGCTGGGTTGAGACGTTGTGCTGCCACTTAGTCATGCACTTTGCTAGAAGCTTAGTAAATAGTTTGTGGCCTGCGTTCAACAGTGATATTGGTCGCCAGCTTGCAAGGTTCTCTCAGCTCACTTTCCTATGGATAAGGTCATAATCGAGCCTCTTATGTCAGAAAATACTCTTTTTTCTGCCAAGAGGGTCAAGAAGTGGGGCTGGAGGGCCTTTGTAACTGCTACAGGATCTACTAGTTACACCTCAAATTGATACCATCAGGGCCTGGGGCCTTCAGGCGTGGGCTGTAAAGTAGAATGTCTATTACTCCTTCTGCGTGATTGGTCAAGAAATTTTGCATTTGCTGAGAAATAAACCAGTTGTCCAGAGCCCCTCCATTGAATTCAAGGACATCTGCTGGACTTACCCAGAAAGCCATAGGAGGGCCGAATATTAATAGTGGATCTTGCTGGCGATTTCCTCCTTGTTTGCGGTGATGGTGGTCCCCACCCTCAGTGTTGCAACCTCCTGATCCTTTTAGTGGGATTTCTGCTTATGATAAAAGAAATGGGCAGGCCGTTCCCACTGAGTGTAAAGACGTGATAATGTGAAGTTTGCTGCTCATTCTTCTTGATCATTGAGTTCCTGCTGGTATGCCTCTTAGGCCAATTCCCACGCCTCAAATCCATTCAGAGGAAGGCACCGTTCAGCAATTTCTTTTAAAGTGTCTTATTATAGCTTCAGCACGTCTGACTTTAGCCTGGGCTGCCATCATTCGAGCCTTAGCACAATTTTAGGCTACCTTTAAAGTCCTTGCTTTTGTATCAGCGCATTTTTCTTGAAAAATTTGCAAATGAGGTAATGCCAGATATTCTGACTCACAAATGGCTGCATTTATAATTTCTCTTGCAAGCTGGTTGTTCAATAGCCTGAAGCAATCCTTAAACAAGATCTTCATAATGGTCTGAGGGTTGTTGTCAGATTACTATGGGGTATCTGTAATTATTTATAGTGTTACCTTGGATTATGTGAGAAGAAACTCAACCAACCAGCATGGTCCCTAGGGCCATATCAATCCGCGAAGCTGATATAATCTCCAAACTGCACCTTAGATCTGAGACATACAGACAAGGCCAGATGCTGGGGTGGGAGGGCATCTATAAACCCATCTGACCAAGAAAATTTTGAAGCTAAATTGTACCTCTTATGTCTTTTGTGGCAGAAGGAAATGTGTCACGCACAACCAGATATTGTTTTGAAATCCCCCATTAGCATTGTGTTGCATAGGATTTGTAGAGAAGCAAGTTCTTCCAAAAGGCGTTCCTGATATTGGTCTGCATTTGGCAGATATATGCTTGCAACAAAAAAAGGATACCTTAGTGGTTTATAATTTATCTAATATAAGGCAATCATTAAGGTGCTTTGAAAATTGGTAGATTTTCACCTGAGTGTTGAGGATATAAGAGCTACATAGTGTGTCCAACAGAAGTTACCTCCAAATTAGTCAATCAATGCTACAACGCAGGGGTACATGGGGCTCCTAGACAGCTTCAATATCCACACGGGTCAACCTGAAGTTGTGGAGGAGGTGTGCTCTCTGCCTGTAATCCTGCAGCCCAATAGTGTTGATGAACTGCAAGATCAGGGTGCCCTTTACTGCCTCATAGCTTTCCCCTCCGTATCCTGAGGGTTACCAGAGCTTCCACCTGCATCCATAAGGCTGCTCATATTTAGACCTTGAGCTTGACTCTTTTCAGTAATCGGTGCTGATTGAAGAGGAAGGGTATTTTACCTGAATTGACAGGCCTGAGGAGCCTGTAAGCCAGCCCAAGATACTACCTCCGCTGCTTTGCACAGGAGTATCTTGAGGGTGCTCCATAGACTCCTTCATTTGTGATCTTCTGATGTATCAGAGTCCATAGGCACCTCCTTCAGTACTGAGAATGACGTCTGAGTTGCAATACTTTTATTTGGTGGGGGTGGCAATGACTTGGAGACTCCACCCCAACTTGAGGTACTCCAAACCTGTTCCACCCTTGGAGTATTTTGTGTTACTGAATTCGTTCTAGATGCATCTTTGGGCTTTTTTCCTCAGTGTTATCTTGACGAGAATCAGATTTGCGCTCATTTTGGGCTGGTGAGGGTCTTTCAATTTTTAAGGTTTCATAGAGAGATGGGTTTCCGCACTAAGGGAGTAAAGTTGTGCTACTGGATGTGCCTTCTCAACTGCTACGCGAAGGATTGAGGTGTTAGATCTGGTACCAGTACCCAATGGGTTATTTGAAGTATTGCCGCTGTTGCTGTGTGGGAGCGTTTCTTACCTGTCATTAGGACTTGGTTACTAGGTGTGAGAGATTACTTACTAGCTGTACAACAATTATATATGTGTCCCAAAGCATTGCATCATGAGCAACTTGGTCAAGCCTGGTCTGGATCAAAAAAAGAAAATTAACAAACGGGATATTATGGCTGCAACATGTGGGATAATCTTCAAGTTACAGGCACCATTAGATGGTGATAAATATGCTTTAACAATAAGAGCCTTATGGATTAGGCATAGTAGGCTGGTGTGCACAGGTCTACTGATAGAACTAACCCAAATTCCATTAATCCCCAATGAAGCGCGGCATTTTTTGATTCTGGGTCCATTGTAGCTGGTATATTCCAGAAAGTTACTTGGAAATTTCCTTAAAGTTAGATCTTGTTCTCAGTATACAAAGAGAGCCATGTGAAATCTCAATTGACACTGAGTCTGCACGGTCTGCATCCTCTGATGTTTCAAAACTTACAACAGTATAATGGCTTTTCACTTCTTCATAAATGGTGGTTTCCACTGGAAAGGCTCCTGATAATTCTTTAAAAGGGCTAAAATAATCCCTTGTATAAAGCTTAACAGAATTATGTTCATAATAGACCCTAACTGTATGAGCAAGAGTGGACGTGGGTTTGCACATTTTGAGCAAGTTTCCGCCCATCTCTTCCTCACTTCAGCCACAAAAGCAGCTTTACGATGTTCAATAGTGGGTGGTGCAGATACTAGCTTTTTCTGCCATGCGCCTGTGGCATCCTTCACACACCCATTTTCGTTTACATTTAAGTTTAAAGTTTAACAAATTTTTCAAATTTTTACTGTTGGAATCCTTCCTCAATGACTGAGTCCTTGTTGTCACTTTCTCGTGGGCTGACGTGGCATATGCTATTGTCAACATCTATGCCCCAACCTGTGCATGAGAGCGTCAGGAATTTTTCTCATTGGTCAAATCCCTCTCGTTACCCCCATACCCTTTCATAGTCAGCAACATGAACTGTTGGCTAAACACACCCACGGACCATTGGCCTTCTTCCTCCCACGCCCCTCAGGGTCACGTAGAACTTCGCGTTCTAAAGGCCGCCCTTGGGTTAATAGATGCGCTGCTGCGGCAAGCCCTGCTGCTCGAAAACATGATGCGCCCCCACGTCCACAATGGCCAATTAAGGTCCATGTCCCGCATCGACCTTATCCTTATGCCAGCGAAATTCCAACCCCACATATCCCACTTTAAAAAACAAAAATGGAATTCTTCAACCATTGACTGGTCTCAATAACCTACCACCTACCTGTCACAGCTGCTAAGGCCCCACATTGGTGCAAAATCCGCCCCTCCAAGCTTGCGTCACCAGGATTTTTCACATGGGTGGAATCAGCAACTTTGGCAAAAGAGTTTGTTACACCGTTTTGCACAGACCCCATTTCCACATGGGCAACTTTCAAAGATGATCAATCCGCCACTCTCGCCATCTCTCCTCCTGATGCTCACGAGCCACATTAGCCATCATCTCGCGCACTCTGGCAGAGTTGGCACACCTGGAGTCCAACATCCCAGCTACAGGATATAGCCCTGCATGGGGCCAGAAGTGGGTGGAGGCAGCCACCCACCTCAATGCGCTCAAAAGGCAACACAAATATCAGGTTTGTGTTCAGTACAGGGCTAAACGCATTACAGAGGGCGACAAGTGCACCGCATATTTTTTAAAAAAAATTTGCACCACGTCAGAGCGTGGGCTTTACACAGGTACAAAGATTGGATGATTCTGTCATAGATACACCAGCCGAAGTAGCAATTGTTACACAAAAGTTTTACTCCAAGTTATACCAATCTGATCCAATTTAGCTGGCCAAGATGGCGGAAATTTTTGACCAAACCCACATCTGCACCGTTTCCCAAACCAGGAAATAATGAATTTGATTACTCCGAATGAACTATGGACAGCCATCCGCAGTGCACCAAATTGGAAATGCCCAGGCCCAGATGGCATCCCATATGAATTCTATAAAAAGTACTTCAAATATATATCCCCACTGCTGCTTGCCTCAATTAACCAGAGCCTTCTGGAAACGCGCCTCCTACCAGGAGGACAAGAGGCCTTCACTGTCACACTCTTCAAGAAAGGGGACAAGCTAGACTTTGCCAACTGGCGCCCCATTTCTTTAACTAACAAGGATACAAAAATTTTAACAAAAATCATGGCTAACCTTTTAGGGATTGTAGCATCTGCCACCATCTCTCCAGAACAATTCAGTTCCATACCCAGAAGGTCAATTTGGGACAACGTGCACTCTGTGGCTAACGCATGCCAGTCCACAGCCTCTGGGGCACTTGTATTCTTGGACCAACAGAAGGCCTATGATAGAGTAAAATGGGAATACCTTAGGGCCTGCCTCCATCAATTCCGCTTACCCACTCGCTTCATAAACTGGGTAATGCTGCTCACGGAATCTGCAACAATGGCAGTGCGTGGCCTTGACTTCCTAACAGAAGTAGTCCGCCCTCAAAGGGGCTTATGACAAGGGGACCCCCTTAGCCCACGCTTATACAACTTCAGCTTTGACCCACTACTTCGAAATATGAATGCCCAACTCACTGGGGTCCATGTACCAGGCCAAGCCCCAGTCAAGATGATGGCGTATGTAGACGACTGTGTGGTTGGGATGTCTAATAATAGAGATGCATGCGCGCTTGAAGCTCTCATACAGGATTATTCCCGGGTAAGTAATGCTGCACTGAACGCTTCCAAAACCAAAATCATCCTCCTTGGTCGGTATCAAACCTGCTGGGCCCCAGCGACCAGTGCCCAGCCCGTCTCATCTGCTCGCACATGTGCTCGCCCTCCCTGCTCACCCCACACCGCCCCACTAGTGCTCCCCTTCGTGCCACGCCCTACCATAGGGCCTGTCCGCCATCTGGGCATGTGGGTGGAGGCAGGCGGGTACGCATCAGCAGTAATGGAAAGTCATATTCTAGACAACATGACAAAGCGCATCGCCTCCCTCAGAGCCCACCCTACTTCCCTTACTGGCAGGGTTGTTTTATCCAACTTTATGCTCCTCTCCAAAGTCTGGTTTGGAGCCCACGCCATCCCCTTCTCCCCAGGTTTTTTCAAATCCTTGTATGCCCTTCTGCAAGGATGGCTTTGGTCAGGCCGCCCACCACCAGTACGGCTAGAGGTCATGTTTGGCCCTCATCATCATTGTGGCATGGGCCTGCTTGACTTCAAAGCCCATGCTGACAAGATCCTGGGCACCTGGATTGCGGCTGTCGCCGCCCCTACGCTCCCCTCCCAACACTGGTCCCGCGTGGCCTGCTCTAACTTCTCCCGCCCTTGGGCCTTAATAATCCATCGAACCCTCACTCCTTGATGATATACTTGGCTTCACACCCATCAGCCACAGGTCCTCACGGGACTAAAACCCACTACAAACGAATCCTCCTCTTCATGTGGAGTACTGAATGGAGAATTCATATTAGCGGACACACAGCCCAGAGAGGCTGCCCCTCTCCTCAGTTCACATAAGAGGTACAGGGGCTACCCATCCAAGATGGCGTGATCCCCACACGGCCCCATGTCCTATCCAGGGTGGACTATCTGGACATGATGGACATCCCTTACTCCATTGAAACTCAGAAGACTATTTGGAAATATGCACACCATCCTCTGTTGCAGCCTCAAATCCATTCCCATGTGTGGCGCTGCCTGAGACGGGTGTACCGTATGGCTGAGCGCTCTAACGCTTTACACTCATCCTGCGTTGTGTGTGGCCAGTATGGAACGCTGTTTTATCGCATGGAGAAGTGTCCTACCTCTAGAGTGATATGGCGCGAAGTTCAACGTCTGCTTGGCCAGGATCAAACACATCCCTTCAGTATGTGAAGAGATATGTTTGCTTTATCAATGCCCTCCCCCCTTCCATTCTCCCTCTGTGCTCTGGTGGCTGCAATCGCCATGTGGACTATCCACACGATTGTCTTGGATGCCATCGCAGGCTCCACCCCCACCCTAACAGAAGCTGTCCACAGATTCCGGTCTCATTTGGTAGACCACTTTCAGGCGTGGATATTTGGGTACCTCCCACCACGTCACTGACAGCTGGTCTCCTCCTGGTTCCCAGTTTGGTTCATCAAATAAGACCCTTTCCTCCACACGTGTTCAATTGTGGCTACGGCCCCATCATACGTTCCCTCCCCCTCCCCATAGTGGCGTTCCTGCTAGCAACAAGAGAGAGCATCGCTTCTCTGGGGTGCCTCCCCTGTTACTAAGTTTTGTTTCTTTTGGGTCGACATTTGGAAGTGTCTGTCCCCTGGTCGGCCTTCCTCGCAATAAATTTATTTTAATTTAAAGTTTAATTTAGTGTATTCCACATAGAAGGAACCCCCAAATGGAGGTTCTGGAATTCGTTTGGATTTATGCGCTGGCCCCTGCTGGGCCTTCCCAGTTGGTACTCAAATTTTAGCAGGTGGTTGGGCTTACATGGTTTGCGCTTATTCCCTTTTATTTTGATTGGTGGATTTTAGCTTATCATCAAACCAATCTAATATCCAGCCTTCATCCGTTCATCAGCAGATAATGGTAGTGATTTTTTAGTCCTATTAACTATTTGGCTAGTTCCTGTTGAAATTTGATTTTAATTTTGATGAAATTTATGGCTAATTGATTTGTCACTTAATGTTGATTCAACTGAGGCGTGTTGATTGCCTTCTAAACTATGAAAATGACAGCTAACTGATTCACCAACTACCGTAGATTCAACTTTGGTTGTTTTTTAATTTTTGAAGTGGTAAAATGACGACCAACTGATTTACAACTCTTAACAATTCAGTTTTTGCTTTCGGTATGATTTCTTAAGAGGTGAAGGTTGGCAAATACATCCAAACATCCTGCGCGGTATTGGGAGCAGCAACACTCCCTGAATCCGTAGTTAAATCTTTGCTTGCGCCTCCAGGATATGGCGCACAAATTACTTTGACCTCAATTAACACTGATTTAAAAGGGGTAGGCTGTACAGTTTGGGATCATTTTTTGATCCCACCACGAGTTAATGAAAATTGTACTGCATCTGATTTTGCAACTGCAGTTGGGGAGCGGGTCATATGGGATGACACACAAGTCAGAAACCGAAGGTTTTTAGGATTTAGGATTATTTTTTGTATATTCTGATGAATTGGAGGAGCGTTCAGTGCAATTTACCACCATTTTTTTAGATCTAATATCTAACTTTTCTGGGTGATTGTAATGTTTAAAAAGTAAAATTTAGCGTTAAATGAAAGGTAAATTCCTTTTTTTCTAAACAAGTTTTTTACTCATTATAAATTGATCTTCTGTGGTATACTGCGCCACCCTTTAATGTTATATTATGGGTTATTCAATGACCGGGCTTTTTTGCCATTATAAGTCTTTGCTGCCCTCCGCTGTTAACTGGGCTAACAAAGCTCAAACCTCTTTAAAGTTCTGCACTAGCCAAAGAAATCCTCTTCCAGGATCTTAACATTTTGTGGGAAGAACTGTCCCCACGCTGGGTGAGAATCTGCACTCTCAATGACAGAATTATATCAACTCCCTCACAGGGGAATCCAAACCTATCGTCCAACTTAAAAATTACCATGTATGAGCCCACAGGCTCTGGGGTCAAAACAATCTTGCTTTTCTCCTCGTTGCTTCTCACTTTTGTGTCTTGTGGCGCTCATTAATCACCTACCTCTTGGCCCATCTAAAAGTTTTCTAAGCAGCAGTGCCTCTGGAATTTTGGCTCACCTTCTGGATGCTCTTGCACCCATTGGGAAACAGTCTAAACTTTATCTGCCGCTTCCCTGAAATAATCAATTGAACAAAAATTCCAGCCATTTCTGCCCTTCTCATTGAGGTGGGCGCAGTGGTCACTATCATTTAGAAGAACTTGCTGACAGTGGCTTGCCTTCTATTGTTTGTCAGTGTTGAAATCTGGGCCACCAGATGGTTTCTCGCTTCTGCGCCCTAATTTCAGCTGCACAGAACCTTATGTGCTTGTGTTGATTTGATTAAAATTAATAGAGTGGGGCAATATTAGTATGAGGACTATTATGGTTGATTGCCCAAAGTTCACGTTGAGTGAATTGTCCAACGCTATACTGGTGCTTCTTCGTCTTGAAGATATTCTGGTACTGGTAGGATACAAGTTCTTTATTCTCTTTTAGCAGAGCCAAGCGGAGACTTGATAAAAACAACCTAAGGATATGTAATCCTTGCACCTGTATCCTCAAGAGTAATGTTATACAACTATATAGAGAGCAACTAAGCTATTATCAAGTTTGATATTTTTCATCAGGGAATATTTGGGGGGTTTTATAGTCAAAATTGACACACAAACTTTTCAGCTGTTCACTGGGAATTATTTACTCTCCTATGCTGGTTTGACGATTTTTTTCCACTTGACCTCACTTTAACCAAATTTTGTAAAAAAAGCGGTTAATTTTCCTCCGTTGGCTGGCCACACCCATTTTACTAAAAATATCAGTGGATCCACCTCCTGCTGCTCTAATGTGAAGTAGTGGGGCTCAACCACCTAGCATTTTCCGCCCTGCGGGAAAATGCATTCACACAGGGTCATATAGCCCACTGTCTTCCTCAAGCCGGTGTCCCCCATAAATGCCTAGAACTCCACCTGGCACAAATCCACCCTTCTCGCCCCCATCCTCTCGCCCTACCTCATTCCAATATCCGATTTTGCCTAATAGTCAACTATAGTGCTTGTTCTCATATGCCAACAAGACAATTATTGAAGAAGCCACTGCGGTTTTTGCATTGGCTGGCTATATCAATCTCCACGCATTTAAGTTTATTTTTAGTATTGGCTTCTAGATGGAGGAGGATGCTGCAGCATCAGCTTTTACTCAACTAATTTAAAAAAACACTCCTATTCATACCACCTAAACTCGCCTTCCTTCAGACACCACATTGCTAGTGTCCTTTGCATACTTCCCAAATCACCTACCACCCCATTTATTGTATGATCAGTTGATGGCGGGGCTTCTAGCTAATAAGACTCAGCATAACTTTGTCTTCACCGTTCCTTTTGGAGCAGAGCTCCTTGCTGCACCTCGCGTCACTGCCATCATAATTCCACACTCTTCTGCCAATACCCTGCAAATCCCCCATTCTTGTATTGTTGCGGCACCTGAGCACTTATTTTGGGCTCAGGTGGATAATGGTCGCCAGAGTTGTCCTTACAGTTTCAGACTCAAACAGTTAGAAAAATCCCGCCCCCATGACACTTTCTCTGCTGTGGTCTCTGAGCCATATTTAGTGGATTCTGATTGGGTTGTTTTGTTGCCCCCTCCCAATCAACATTCTCATTCAATGGGCCAGAGTGTGAAATCAGCACCCATCAATTTCACCCAATTTCCCCCACACAACCATAATCAGGTCTGGACCATTATCCCCACCCAAGAAGCTCATGTGAAGCTTGCCCACCCAAAACTCCATCCACTATTTGAGTAAACCAAAATCCATTGGCTTTATTAGCCAAGATTGACGAATC